>WSXT02184999.1:0-20615 GCA_011762715.2 Neuroterus valhalla | reverse complement strand
AGATCAGTAGATCAAAACATACCATCTACGTATTATTTACTCACTGATCAAAAACTCAACATCTAACAATAATTATTCACATTCTTCGTTGTCAACTCATATTTTTTGGTTGAAAGATCATCTTATGGTAGAAGTGAGGTCTTCAGTCGCTAAAAATTAATCTTTTAGGATTGAAAGATGATTCTTTTTAACTAAAAAGTCTACTATCATAAATTTGATCCAGAATTTATTTCTTTTGTTAGAAAATTCTATTGTTTGGTTGAAAGACTTATTAACAAATCATCTTCTTTGGTTGAAAATTGAGCTGTTCTGTTGCTCATTCATCTTTTTGAATAGAAATCCATCCTTTTATATTGGAAATCCATCAGTTGATATAAAAGTCACCTCTTTTGGTTGAAGTTCAACTTTCATAGTTTAGTTGAAAAATTTATTTCCATGTTGACAACTTAACTTTTTTGTAAATTTGATTATTTTTATTTGAAAACTCTACTATTAAACTTTTGGTTCAGAGACCTTCTCTTTTAGCTACAAATTCTACCGTTTGATTGATAATTTAATTATTCTACTGATGATTCAACTATTATGGTAAAACGTCAACTTTTTTTCAAAAATTTCATTGATTTTTATTTTTATTTTGTCCCTTTCAATAGAAAATCCGTCCTCCTGTTATTGAAACTCATCTTTTGGTATAAAAGTAACCTCTCTTTGGTTCAATATTCTTTGTTTGGTTAATTCTACTTGATAAAAAAGTCTACAATCATATTTTTGGTGATGCGAATTAACTTTTTTTGGTTGAAAACCATACTATTCAGTGGAAAAATTAATTCTTGCGTTGAAAATTCAACTACTTTGTAAAAAGTAATCTTTTTCTTTTAAGAGTTTATGATTCTTGTATTAATTGTCTACTATTATATTTTTGATTTAAAATTCGTCTCTTTCGATTGAATATTCTACTTCTTGTTTGAAAATTCATTCATTTCATTGACAATTCAACTATTTTAGTACAGACAGTTCATTGTTTTTTGTCGAAAATTTTACTGTTTTCTTACATTTTTGTCCCTTTTGATGGGGAATCCGTTTTTCTGTATTGAAAATTCATCTTCTATGGTTGAAAGTTAATTTCATTTTTTTTAAAAGTCCTAATTCATACCTTTGGTCTGGAATTCCCTTCTTTTGGTTAAAGATCGTAGTATTCAGTGAAAAAACTAATTTATATGTTGACAATGCAACTATTATGTTGAAAAGTAATCCTTTTCAGTTGAAAATTGATTATTCTAATTTGAAAAGTCCTTAATAAAAATTTCTTATTTAGAATCCATCTCGTTTGGTTCAAAGTTCTACTATTCGGTTTGAAATTTTAGCATTTTATTGAAAATTCAACTATTTGGGTAAAAATTTCATTTCTTCTGGTCAGAAGTTTAACTGTTCCTTTAAAATTTTGTCTTTTCCGATAGAAAAATTATGTTTTTGTTGTAAATCCAAATATTTTGTTGTAAAGTATTTTTTTTTGTTGTCAAAAGTTCATATTTTGTAATAAAAGTATTTTTCTTTGTAGAAAGTTTAACTTTTCACATCTAAAATATTTAACATTCCATCAAAATCATATATTTTATCTCGGAGTTCTAAAACGTTTAATCCTTTTATAAATAACTTAGCAATAGATATCCTTATCCTTATTAATAATATCCTTTTATAAATAACTTAGCAATTAGTTGAGAATGCAAGTTTATTCAACTTTCAAGTTTAATTTTCGAATTTCAAAAAATTCAAAAGAAATATTTGTGCGCATGCGTAGTGCTTGTGAAGCCACCCATAATGTGACGTAATGAACCATACATAACCTAAAAGGTTCTGAATTATTTTGTCCCGGACTGCTAAAAGAAACAATAATCGGAATATATTTGTCTTCTTGTCCTACTTGTATGTCCAAGGTATGTCTTTTAGGATAATAAATGATTATATTCTCATAAATATGTTCTACTTTTATATGCAACTCCAAACTTTGATAGTAAATTATAGTTCAGTCTATACGATTTTACTACTTGTTGAAAAATGTCTTGCAAACTATTTTGTTCATATTATAAAACAATTAAGTTTCTGAACAATCAAATCAGGTTTTAAAGGAGATTTTGTACGCTTTACAAATATCGTATTCATACGGTCTTGCTTTGAATTTCGAATCAGAAGACGGAATTCTTATTCTGTGGGGCAATATTTTTTCTCTACAATCTAGAATCATTGATTAAAAAATAGTTTTGAAAATTCACATTTGGGCTAGGAATAGAATAAAACAAATGAGCATGAAATAAGCAATTGTGAAACATGACAATCAAATTTCAGGAGGTGCACAAAAAAAGAACGTCTGAAGATACGTTTAAAGATTCAATAAAGATACGTTTGTGTTCAATGCAAGTTTTTTCTTCAGTGTATTCTGAAATTCTTATTTTTATTCATATAAAGGTTCCTAAATGTGTCAATATTCATATTAGGATGTAAAAGAAATGATTTCTGATCAAATTTTTAATGTCAACAAAAATTAATTTAGTTTCAGTTTTTCAAAAGCGTATATAGGTTTTAAAAATGTCTGACATCTTCATATTATTATTCAAGCGAAATGTTACACTGGTCCCTCGATAATTTTGCTGAAAAGTATCAAATTAACTCTTCGAGTTTAGTCTTCCATGCCTTAACATTCTTTGTGACACTTTGACAATTAAAATTTAAAATATTAAATTGAGAATGAAGAACGATTTTGATTAATCTCTGGCGTCTAACATTTGAATTTAATTACGAAATTCTTGTGAATTATTTTTTCTTTTTGATAAATTAAAAAAGACATGAATCCAACGATCAACTCTTTTTTAATAACACAAACCTAATTGTTATCATTTTCAAAAAGAGGAAAATAGATTTTTACTTGATTCAATGACGTTTTCCCAAACTATTTTTCCATTAATAATCAGGGTTTATAAAGTTAAAGATTAGAACAACTAATAACTTACGAAAGCTGTGTCAATAAACAATTTTCAATAATCGTAAATTGTCTTCGATTTCAAATGGATTATATAAAATCATAATATTCAACTATTGAAGATTGCTTTATGTTGACTTTTATACTTAAAAATATGAATTTTCGACAAAAGATATCATTTTAAACCAACGTTATTTTCTAACCATAATAGATGAACTCTGAACCCAAAGAGATCAATTTTGAGAAAAAAATTTTTTAGAAATATCTTATAAGTTAAAATAATAAGAGAGCATTCTTAGTTTTTTTTTAGTCACAAACTGGGAACGTACTTTGGGCAGGTATTTACATTTCTTGTTTTTTCAGGAGAGACACCATGAGTGTAACAAAAGGACCAAAGGAACCATGCGAAGAACAAACCGAATCCGCGACCGGCGGGGTAATTCCCATGTCCATCATGGGCCGCATGGCCGATGAAAGAGAAAGATGTATTGGAATGACCCCAGAAGAACGTGCATGGCGTGCACAATGGTGTAAAGACCAAATTTTGGAACCTGATGAGCCCACAATTCCCGAGGGTTATTATGAAGCTAGATACAATCCAATTCGAAGATTTTACAGAGCACCTATGGACAAGTTAGAGAAGGCTCTGACCCCAAAATTGGTAAACCAATATTATATTCTCTGCCTCTAAGTTAGAGCCGGGATTGTCCCGCAAACCACCCTGAATTTTACCACACATTTGAACCGCTGGTGATCAAAAGGGGATACGCTCGAAACGCCTTCGTTTAAGTTGGCCCCTGGGTCATATTTTTTTCAGGGCAATTTTCAATAACATATTTCAATAGAAAATTTTATCGCGCATATTTTTAGTCCTATAAATAAATGTGATAACTTTATTAGTTTTCAAAATAATCAAGAAAATGAAACTTCTGAAATCGCAAAATGCGATTTATTTGTGTTGAACTCGCCATAAGTTCTACAGTAATGGAAATTTTGTAATAAAAATTTCAGAGAATATTCACCACCATATAACGAAAATAACGGTCTTTATAGAATTCGAAATAATTGTCACTTACAATTTATAACGATTTTTGATATTGCTAAACGAGCTAGCACGCGTACGGGACAGCGCTGAGATATTGTGACTTTAAAACCATAAAATATAATTGCCTGATATTTTCCGAAAAACTTCCTTGAATCCTAACAAAAGTTTAGGTGACCTAATTTTCCGAAAATTCGTTCGACTCTTGAAGCGTTTGAAACTTTCAATATCTAATTTACGTCATAAGAAGAATAAAAAACGTTATACATTTTTAAAGACAATTAACTGAAATTCTATAAAGACCATAATTTTCCTTATACGATGGTGCATATTTTTAAAAATTTTTATTAATGTAGAACTTATGGCGAGTTGAACACAAAAAAATAGCTCTTTGCGATTGCACAAAAAAGTAACATTTTCTTGACTATTTCGAAAACTAATAGTTACCACATTTATTTATAGGACTTAAAATATGTGCAATAAAATTTTCTATTAGAATATGTCATTAAGAAATATAAAATTGACCCGGAAAAAAATTAGACCAATTTAAACGACGGCATTTCGAGCGTATCTCCTTTTGATCGCCAGCGGTTCCTTTTTAATTGCTGCTACTAGGTTTTTCGATTAGAGAGTTGAAAAACAAAGAAAGACAATCAGGGTGGCGACTTAACCGGGAAATGACCGGAAATTTAATTTAAAAACTAGAAATTCACTTGACTTAAACTATACTATTCACAATTCTTCCCCAAAAAAACGTTAAATAACTGCTTTCTTTTTATGAATCAAAAAGATATCATTTGATTTGAAGAATGTAACGTTCCTTTAATCAGACTCTCAAAAGATTTGAATACATCTATACTTTATAAGAGGAGGAATTTTTTTTTTCCATTATAAGAAAAACGTTTTGCAAATTTGTCGCTCTGTGAGATTTTCTCAGCTTACTCAAATTTGATAATCGTATTGATGATAGCCCAAACATACAGAAAGAATTATTATCTGAATTTCCTCTAAAGAATGTATTTATCACGTTTTATTTGCTTTTCCTTATTTATCTGACTCGGGACAGGGAATTTCAGAAAATAATTATAGTTTTTATTTTAAGGCTGGGAGTTTCAGTGAAGAAGTATAATTTCACTTGGAGTGAGGACTTTTTTTATGGAACAGGAACTTTTCAAACTAATATTATAATTCGGATTTAGAAGAGAGAAATTTAAAAAAATCGTTCCTCCTTATTTACATTGCTTACTGCAAATTCATCCTTTTATAGTCAAATAATCATACACTTGATTAAAGTTTATAATTGCTTGTTGAAAATTGAATTTTTCTGTTAAATTCTGGTTGAAACTGTAACTACTTCGTTCAAAATCAACTCATCTTTTTTCGTGAAAATTCAAGTGTTCAGTTGAATATTGATTTTTGAATTTGAAAATTATACTATTCCTTCGAGAATAGTATGCAAAATTTGCCTTCTTTGTGGAAAATTAATCTTCATGATTAAAAATTCATCTTTTTACCTAATATATGTCTTTTTGCTTAAAATACATCTATTCCCGTTGAAGATTCATCATTATACCTCAAAATGCATCAGTTTGGTTGTAACTGAAAATTCAACTGTTTTATTTTTATTTTAAAATGTTCCGAATTCGACAGTTCAGTAAAAATTGGTCTTTTTCAATGAAAAATTCAATTATTCCGTTGATACTTTACATATTTTTTGAAAAATCAATTTTTTGGTAGAAAATTATTTCTTCGAAATGTAATATTTTTCTTAAAAAATTCTTCTCTACAGTTAACCATTCAGGTTATACAGTGAAACATTTTTCATTCAAGTCGAACATTCATCTAGTTAAAAACTCTTATGTTTGGTTTAAAAAAAAATGGTATTTTTTGGTTAAATTTTTTTTGTTTTCAAAAATTGAACTGTTTTAATTAAAGGTTTATCATTTCAGTTTGGTGTAAAATTTAACTACGTCAGTTAAACAGAATAATAATAATAATAAATATCTAATAAGTTGCCAACAAAAAAAAATGTTCAAAAGTACAGCTACAGCTGCTCTAAAACCTAAATCGAACATTTATAATTTCATTTGATTCATCATTTTGTGTAAAAATGTAATAATTTGTTTGAAAGTTAGTTTTTTTGTTATAAGTAATCTTTTTATAACTGCAAATTCAACTCATTCCAATGTAAAATTCCATAGTTTCAGTTAAAATACACTTATTTAGTAACTAAAAAAGAAAATAAAGTTAATTTTCCACTGCACTTTGAATAACAGCCCTTGAATCGTTGAAATATCAGACTGCTTAATTCAAAAATCAAACGTTACCGTTTTAATTGTTGCAAGAATGAAATAATTTGCAAGTGAATGTGCCGATTTTCAATGCTCAAGTAACAACTAATCAATCATTCATTTGAAAAGTCTTGAAATTAATTTAATTCAACTACTTTGATAAAAATCAATCCATCTTTTAATGGTGAAGCATCAAGTATTTAATTGAACATTGATTTTTGAATTTGAAAATTGAGCTATTTTTTTGAGAATTCATGTACTTGGCGGAAAATTTGCCTTTTTTGTAGAAAATTAATTTTTTAATTAATTAATTTTTGTAGAAAATTGATCTTTTCTGGTTCAAAATTCGACAATGCAGTAAAAATTTGTCTGTTTGAATTGAAAATCCAATTATTTCGTTGAAACTTCACACATTCAGTTGAAAAATCGTTTGTTTGGTAGAAAATTATATTTTTCTTTGGAAGTTAACATTCTTCTTCAAAAATTCTTCTTTACGTTTAACAATTCAAGCCATACAGTTAAACATTTCTTATTTTAGTCGAACATTCATCTAGTTGAAAAATCCTATGTTTTTGGTTTGAAATAAACTTTTTAAGCCAAAAATGTCACTATTATATTACTAAAAATTTACAATTTCATTTTATTCTTCATCATTTATTGTAAAAGTGTAATGATTTTTTTGAAAGTTAGTTCTTTTTTTGTTGAAAGTTAGTTCTTTTTTTTGTTGAAAGTTAGTTTTTTGTGTTGAAGACTTTTTTTTTGTTATAAGTAATTTTTTCAAACTGAAAATTCAACTTATTCCAGTTGAAAATCCCATAGTTTCAGTTTAACAATTTGTCTTTTCCAGCAAAAGTTAATTTATCTGTTTGAAAACTCAACTCCTTCAGTTGCAGATTCTTTGTTTTAACATAACTCTTATGCTTCGTTTGAAATTGGTTTTTAAACTAAAAATGTTACTATTCCATTTTTGGTTGGAAATATGTATTTCTTGAGCTCGAATTTCGACTATTTTGGGGGAACATTGTATTTTTTCTTAGAAAATGGATTTTTTTATTTTAAAATTAATCTTTTTGTTTGAATATTCACCTCCATGGTTGAGAATTGAAGTGCTACAGTTAAATATTTATCTTCTTATCTGAAAATTCAGCTTTTTTATTGAAAAATGAACTATTTGGTTGGAAATCCGTTATTTCTTCGTTATCGTGAATTGATTTTTTAACTATAACTTTAACTGTTCCAATTTTTGTGAAAAAATTATATTTTTTGTTGAAAATTTTAGTATTCCTTTCAAAATTGATTTATTTTGCAATGTTTAATCTATTGTTTTGAATGATTTTCAGGATGAACATCGCGGATAAAAATTATTGTTTGCGTTTTGCAACAAATATAAATATGTTGCTTCTAGTTGATCGGGAAAATTGAAAAACTTGACCGTTAGGAACTGGGAAATGACCGGGAGTTTGGAGTCGTCCCTGAATCGCCACCCTGACAATGCGTGTAATAATGCTGCCCTTTTTGTTTCTAGGGTAACATGAAGTTGTTATCCTCGTAAAAAAATGCTTTATTATTCATTTGCAAGTTATTCATTTTTAAAGACTTAGTTTCTAGATCTCAAATTAAGAATAATTCAGCTTTAAATGAAGTTGGGATTGTTTCAATTCTAGCGTTTCAAATTTTAGTTCAATTATTTTTAAAGCTTCTAATAAGATATACTCATCTCCAACGTTTTTGAAATTATCAATTTTTCAGGGTTCTTTTTTTAAAATTTTTCAATTTGTATCAAAATTTCTATCATCTTTGAAACTTACGGGTGGGCGAGCGACCAGAAAAATGTTGAACGAGTAAGGGAATTTGCAAAATCTGTAAAAGTTGAAGAAAAGTTTGAGAATTCCGGTAGAATTCAGGGAAAATGAAACATTATGCGACGGCTGTTCAAACTGGGATGAAATTCGCAAAACAAACTCAATTTTTATCAATAACGAAGATACTAATTATAATAATACTAATAAGATACTAATACTAAGATACTAATTATACTAATTTGAAACTGAAATCTCCAATCAGCCATTTTAAAATAGTTTAATTTTCGAGGTGTAAAATATAAAAGCACCATCAATTCAAAAATTTATGTTTTCACACCTTGAATTCTATATCCAGTATCAATCGCTTCGATAGTTTTATCATAAATGTTTTAACTAAGAAACATCTAATCAAATTAACTATCGAATATTAAACATCTTTCGCAACTTACAAACGAATCTTTCTCCATAAAAAAGCAACATTTGAAAAGAAATTGTAACGATCAACTTTTAAGCGAATCCCACATCTTATAATTTTGAAAAATCGAAAATAGATATATTTTGTTGATAATTTGTCTGTTGGCAGCAAATCAACCTTCTTTGTTGAAAATTCATCTTTGTAGGTTTAAAAATAGTCTATTTTGTTCACAATTTATGTATTTTATTTAATATTCTTCTTTCTCGAAGAAAAATATTCTTCTTGGTAGAAAATGTATCCTATTTCGTTGAAAATTTGATCGCCTATTCAAATTAAATTGATTTTATGTCGTTCGGTTTGAAAAATTTTTTTTTTCATAAAAATTCAACTATCTGGTTGAAAATCCCTGTTTTTTTTTGCAAATTCATTTCTTGTTTAATTCTTCTTGATTAAACATTTTTCTTCGTTCTTGAAAATTGACTTAAATTGCTGAATTGATTTAAAGTTGAACTACTCCTTAAAAGTGCATACTTTTTGGTTAAAAATTCCTCATTTTAGTTAGAAATAAATTTTTCATTCAAAATGTTCATTTTTGGTCGAACATTCAACTACTTGGTATTTATTCAAAAGTGGTATATCAGTATGAATGATTAAATAATAATAATTAAATAATGAACCAATAGTAATGAGCAATTAAATGTCTCTAACAAAAAATGCTCTTCAAATTAAAAGCTAAATAATTTGACTAATTCGTGGAATTTTCTTCCTCTTTTGTTAAAAATTGAACATCTTTTTTTCAAATCCGTCCTTTTTCCAACATTACTCTTCTTGGTGGGAGATTCTTTTTTCTCTTTGAAATTTCAACTGTTTGGTTATAAATGCATCTTTCTTGATAAAAAATTTAACTACTTGGTTTGTTGTTGAACTACTTTGTCAGAAATTATTTAATTTTCAAGATTCATGTCTTTGGTTAAAAATTTGAGTATTTCGGCATAAATTTATCAATCTTGTCGAAGTTTTGTCTTTTTTAAGAACATTGATCATCTTTTTTGGTTAAAAATCCATGTTTTTTTGAGAAAATGCATCTTTTTGGGTTGAAAATTATTCTGGTTTAATAAAAATGTATTTTTTGGTTGAGGATAAAACTATTTTATTGCGAATTTATCCTTCTGAAAGAAAATTTAAATGTTGGGTTAAAAATTCATCTATTTTGGTGAAAGTTCATTTTTTGTTGAAAATCCAACCATTTTATGAAAGATATCTTTTTTGGTCAAAAATGCATACTATCTTATTGAAAATTTGTCCTTTTTAATTGCAAATTCATTTTTCTATGTTGAAAATGATATATTTTGTTTGTAAATTTCACTATTGAAAATGCATCTTTTTGCCGCAAATTGAACTGTTATGTTGAAAATTCGAGTATTTCGGCATAAATTCATTAACATCTTTTTTGGTTAAAAATCCATGTATTTTTAGAAAATGCATCTTATTGGGTTGAAAATTGTTTTCTTTCATTAAAAATGTATTTTTTGGTTGAGGTTGAAACTATTTTGTTGCGAATTTGTCCTTCTGATAGAAAATTCAAATGTTGGGTTAGAAATTCATCTATTTTGTTCAAAGTTCATTTTTTGTTGGAAATCCAACCATTTTTTTAAGATATCTTTCTTGGCCAAAATGCTATTGTCTTAGTGAAAAATTGTCCTTTTTAATTGCGAATTCATTCTTCTTCGTTGAAAATGATATATTATGTTCGGGAATTTCACTATTCAATTAAAACTGCATCTTTCTGCCGCAAATTTAACTGTTATGTTGAAAATTCTAGTATTTCGGCATAAATTCATCAACATCCTTTTTGGTTAAAAATCCATGTATTTTTGAGAAAATGCATCTTAGTGGGTTGAAAATTGTTCTGGTTCATTCAAAATGTATTTTTTGGCTGAGGTTGGAACTATTTTGTTGCGACTGGTAGCAAATTCAAATGCTGGGTTGAAAATTCATCTATTTTGTTGAAAGTTCATTTATTGTTGAAAATGCAACCATTTTATTAAAGATATCTTTTTTGGTCAAAAATGCATTCTGTCTTATTGAAAATTTGTCCTTTTTAATTGCAAATTTATTTTTATTTGTTGAAAATGATATATTTTGTTTGTGAATTTCACTATTGAAAATGCATCTTTTTGCCGCAAATTTAACTGTTATATTGAAAATTCGAGTATTTCGGCATAAATTCATCAATCTTGTTGAAGTTTTGTCTTTTTTTAGAACATTGATCATCTTTTTTGGTTAAAAATTAATTTATTTTTGGGAAAATGCATCTTTTTGAGTTTGAAATTATTCTGGTTCATTGAAAATGCATTTTTTGGTTGAGTATAAAACTATTTTGTTGCGAATTTGTCCTTATGATAGAAAATTTAAATGTTGGGTTGAAAATTCATCTATTTTGTTGAAAATAGATACCTTTGTCTAAATGAAAGTTTGCCCTTTTTTACTGCAAATTCATTTTCCTTCACTCTTCCGTTAAAAATTGAACTTGTCTGTTAAAATATCCAACCGTTCTTTGTTAATAAAAAACTAATTCCAAACCACTTTGCTTTGCTAAAAATTTTCCGCCTCAGACCATGGCCTGTTTGAAAAAAATATTACAGGAAACATCAGTAAAAATCAACTAAAGACTGATACAAAACTAGATCAAAAATGGAGAAATTCAAAAATGGCGAAAAACCAAATCATAATTCCTGTTAAACGTCCAACAATGAACTTTATGCCTGAAATTTCTAAAAATTGGAATGAAAAACCTAGACTTCAACGACCTGATTCTGACTAACACCTTTAAACGTCTGTTGAAATTTCAAGAAACAACATAAAATTGAAAAAGAGGAAAGATAAATAAGAAGGCAATCTGATCCAAAACCCCTTTCTTTTCTTTTGATATCTTTCTTCTTCTTTCATTTTTCTTAGTTTTTAATTCAAGAAAGCTTTTTTTTCGTCAAGAAAGTTCTTAGATAAGGTCGTTACTGGTAATAAAAAATTATTTTTCTCCAGGGACTTGAGATGGCTGAAACTATTCGCCACTGTGCAGCAAAAACAGTAATGGGTATTGGACTAGTTTATCTCACCTTTTACTACTTCAAATACAACTCTTCGGTAAGTTTGTTTTGTGTTTCAAATATTCCTCATATGTGGTAGTCCAAGAGAAAAAGGAAAGAGAATAGCATTAAAAATTGGAGGAAATAAAATATTTATTAATTATATATTATATTTATTTAAAATATTATTCATTGAATTATAGACCTGGATGTCGAAAGGAGGTTGGCATGTGAGCAGGTCGAGGAAGACTACATTTCCTGGAGATGCTGATTGGCCAAACTATGAGGACAAACCTAAAGCCAGCATGTACTGGAATCAAGGATTCGATAAGTCGCCTATATAAATTGTACCAGGTTGTTTTTATTGATTTAGTTGATCATATAATAAAATGTATAGTTAAAAGATAATCAAAGCTCTTACTTTTATTCTTCCCTAGTTGATTAATTTAGTTAGTCAATTTCTGATAGAGTAAAAGTCCATATTATGGAACTTGCCCTAGTTTATGAAACATAGTAATATTCTAAACTACAAACAATTTTTAACTAATCCAGTATTCATAATATTTTACTTTTGATTTTTAACAACTATGTGAGACTAATAATGATTTAATTTCTTGTCAATAATTGTTAATTATTTTTTAAAAAGTACCAAAGGTTAATACAGTGTGAGTTTCCATAAATTTCAATTTGAGTAAGTACATAGATTTGACATTTCATATAAATAAAAAAATAACCTTAAAAATTTGTAAGCTGCATAATTAATATTGTATTTTATGAATTAAATCAATAATCTAAAAATGTTACCTGAGTCAAAAGAGAAGATTTTCCACTAATTTTACAGTTTGCTTTGGATAATATGAAAGGAGACAAAAATGCTGTATTCAGTGGATGCAAAGCTGCAGGCTTATATCCTTTTGATCCGTCTGCCGTTGACTATAATATATTTAATAAAGGAAAAAAATTTAAAACAACAGTTGCTGAAGGAAAGACGCCAGAGAAATCAAGTAAAGATAAACAAAAACATTTATCAAACTTCGAAAACAATTTATCAAATGATATTTTGGAGGAATTTAAGAGTGCTTGGTTCCACCCCTTAATTATAATCAAAATTTTTACGATATACATTTAGCATTTTTGTAGATAATTATTTTGTTGAATTAATGAATTTTTAGGGCCAACCGTTTCCTAAATTTTTTTCTGTTTCTTTTTTTTGTTGGTAGATTTCCATGCAGATGTCTTTCTTCTAATGATTTTTTAATATAATTTTTATAATTTGGTATACATAGGTTTCCATGAAAAAAATAATCCAACTTTCAAAGAAGTGACGTTGGTGAATTTTAATATTAATAGAAAAAGACAAGAACAGCCCAAAAATAATTTGATCAATAATCAAGCCTCTGATAATGATAAATTTAACGATCATATAAATCTTAACAATAACAATATCTTAACAATCTTAATTTAGCTGATGTTTTGAAACCTAACGTTGATGATGAATTAATATTTGATTCAAATGTCTTGATCGCTGATAATTTAACAGATTTGTAAACAAATTAGAAAACAATATTTTATACTTAATTGGTATTTAAGAAAATAAATAAAAAAATGTTGCTTCAGATTCTCTTGACAAGACGAAAACAATTACTAGAAGAAAAAAAAATTGTTAGCTGATGACGGGAAAAACTCCAAGATAAAATAAAAGCAATACAACAAAGGATCAAAGAAGAAACGAAATAGTTTAATTATAACTTTCTTTTTAAGTAAATCTTGTTTTTATGTCTTAATTATTAATCCAAAGATTTGAAACTGTTCTTGTCATACTTATTTTGTAAGTAAATGCTTATTTATTGCTTGTTAATTCGTATAATTTTTAAGTCTGACTATATTATTACTTGTTTCAGTCGATTTTGTGTTCTATAATTTTGGACATACTTTTTATTTATTCGTGTTATTTCAGAATGGTTTGATTTGTTATTTTAAGTTCAGGAATACATAAGTTTGAAATGAAATAATATTCAATTTATGATGTATACAATTCTTTGGAAACAATTCATTCGATTTCTCGGAAGAAAAGTTACAATGGTATCAATTATTGTAAGTTTTTGTTTTCTCCTTTTGAACGATTCTAAATTTAAAACTTTCAAAATTTTTTCCTTTGAACTCGAAAGTATTTGATGTTCAATAATTTGGAAATAAAAAGCTCTCGAATTAAATAGTTGGCGAAGATTTGAAATTTCGAATGCATTTACAGCATTGAATAATTTTAGAATAAATATTTGAAAATTGAAACTACAGTGTCTCTAAATCAAATAAAATCAAATGAAATGAATTTGGAATTGAATAAGTTTTATTAAATAATAATTTAAAAATTAATAAAACTAAATAAATCATTCCTATTTGAAAAACGTTCAAGATTTATCAATTTCGGATTAGAATTTTCGAATTTTCATCATTTTTCAATTAAAGCGTTAGAGCTGGTTACAAAATCATATGAATTGAAAATTGGGCAACAATTATTCGAATTCCTTCAAATTGAAATTGAATTTACTCAAATTAAAATCAGCCAAAATTTCAATTTTCTGAATTGGATCCGTTTAAGTTCCCCAAAATCCATCGAAATCCTTTCTGATCTTTCAGAATATCCTTATATTTTTGGAAATCTTCGACTCATTTCAAATTCTATGAAATCTGATGAAATTGCTTGAAACCCGTGGAAATTCGCTGCAATCGCTTACAAATTCTTGGAAATCCATTTTCTATTTGGAATCTTTTACTATTTTGAAATTATGTAAAATTTCTTGAAATTTGTGGAATCCTGTGAGATTCCTTGAAATAATTTGAATTCCTATGTTTTAATTCATAACATTTTAAAAAACGTTTCATTTAAAATTGAATAATTTGTAAACAAAAGCTAAAAATTAAATATTCAGAAATTGAAACTGTTCGGAATGATACAGCTTGAAAGTAAAAACCTTTCAGAAATAAAATAATCGAAAATTTATGAAATGTTTGAGAGTATAGAATTTTTAGTTCAATATTTAAAAAAGGAAAATAAACATTAAACCTGTTCGAATTACAATTTGCAAAATTTCGAATTAAATTATTTCAAAGATAAAAATTGTTGGAATTGAATATGAAAGTTTAAAGTGTGGAGAAATTATTGTTCAGAAAACGTATAAAATTGGATAATAAAAATTCAAAGTATGGAAATGCATAATTCCGATCTTGAATTGGATTATTCTGAGCTAGAAGCTTTCAGGAGCAAATTATTTTATATGAAAATTTGAGAGAAAGGCAGTTCAAAATATATTGTTTGTTGCAAAGCAATCGAAGTGTTGAATTCAGAAATGTAATCTTAGTAAATTTGCTTTATATTTGTACATCTAAATTTACAGTGCAATTTTCACTCATAATATTGCTAGTAACTATATATTTATTTATGGTTTCTTATAATTTAGCGCCATGCGCCATCAAACGGCAAATGCTATTACTAAGTTTGAGGTTAGAAACTTGTAAACAATGTGTGCTTCACTCCGAATTTTGCTGCAAAGTTAAACAATAAGCATAGTGACAATTCGTCTAAAATATATGTATCAGTATTAAATTTTAATAAAATGTCTGAAACTCCTCTAAGTGTAGCTGAAAAAACATTCATTCTTCACGGAGTGGACGTAAGTTGAACTCAAAATAAAAATATAACCTCAAAATCCACGTGACTTATAATTTCATTTTCATTAATTTGACTTTGACACTGTTATTTTTTGACTAATCATTTAAAATCTCGTTATGAATAGTACTCTTATACTTTTTTTAAAATTTGATTATGTTATACTACATCAATCACAGGCGAATTGTAGGCTCGATGGCCGATCACGTTTGGAGTACCGGATGATAGAAATAGAATCAAAATTAATGGAACAGGTTAATGGATCTGCTCGTGTTCGCTTAGGAAATAGTGATATAATGGTTGGAGTAAAACTGGAAATTGATACACCATTTCCTGATAGTCCTTTTGAAGGGAAACTGGAATTTTTCGTCGACTGGTAAGAGTTTATTTACTGAACATTGCCATTTTAATTTCACACGGGATAGAACAACCACAGCTTAATTTTTTTTGTTATTCTAGAGCATTGTAAGAAAAATAATATTGATAAATATATATAATACATCGTGACATATATTCTAAAATTTTCAAACAAATATTTTACAAGATCTGAGAAGATTTTATTTTTAACAAAATCGATGAATTTTTAATCGAATAGCTCAATTTTAAACCATGAAAAACGAATTCTTAACTCAATGGTTAAACATCCAATCAATGAGAAAAACTATGAAATGAAATAATGAATCTTCAATCAAAATATCAATGTCGAACGCAGTATGCACTTCAGCTTCCTATCAAGTAGTAGAATTCCACACCAAAAATATGCTTCTATGACCAGGAGGATTGATATTCTACTCTAAAAGACGACGTTTCATCCGAAGAGTTGAATTTTTGTAAAAGTAGTTCAACTTCCCACCAATTATTTGAATTTTGGATCAAATAAGATGAATTCTCAATACAAAATTTAATAATTGATGTTTCAGACAGAAGAGTTCTTAATTTTCACTTAAAAATCGTAGACTTCAAAAGCGAAAAGACGAATTTAAAAAAAAGGGTTGAATACTCAATCAAAACATAGGAATTTTTAACCAAACATTTCTTTTGATATCAACAAATTTTAGAATAATAGTTGACTTTCCGATCATAAAAGAATCATTTATGAAAATAAGAGAATTGCAATCCAACTATTGAACTGCCAAGCCAGAGAGATTATTTCTTTACGGAATAGGTAAATTTTTAACCAAAGTAGGTCAACTTTAATTTAAATAGTTAAAGTTCAAGTTTTACAAGATACATTCCTAACAAAATCTCAATTAGTTTATATTAACTCAAAAGTTTTTATTTTCAATCAAGAACAACTGAATTCAATTACAAAAGACAAGTTTGAAAAAATTGTTTAATCCGTAACAAAAACAGATTATTTCCAAACAAAAAGAAGATTTTTCCAACGAAATAATCAAATTCTTGTCAGAAAAGTTGTCTCAGTCGAGACGAAATTTTTCTCACCAAATTGTTCAATTTTTGATTAATAAAATGAGTCTTACAAATTATTTGAACTTTTAACTATTGAGATGAATCTTAACCAGAACAAATGAATTTTCTACAAAATCCATACATACATTTTCAACAAATAGTTTAGTTTTCACTGATAGGTAAATTCTTAACAAAAAATGTTATAGTTTAAATTTCAACTAAGAAGGGCAAATTTCTTAGAAAATAGTTGTGTTTCCAACCAAAGGAGTTTTCATTTTAAATCATGAACAGCTGAATTCAGCAAAAAATATCAATTCAAGGAAGTTTAGATCTTTAATAAAAACAGATCATTTTTAACTCAATCAAGGCAAAAGTCTTTTAACCAAATTGTTGAATTTTCAAACAAAAAAAAAAATTCCTACGGAATATTGGAACTTCTAACCGGGAAGATGAATCTTTAACCAAAAGAAAAAAGAATTTTCCATCAAATAGTTCAATTCCTCAATAAAAATAATAGATTTTCAACAAAGAAGTCCAACTTTCATCCTACTAAATAAATTTTCTATCAGAAAGAGATTAGTTCTCAAGGTTATTAATAGTTTATATTTTAACAAAAAAGGGTGAATTTCTAAAGAGATAGTAATAATTCATACCAAAAAGATTTTCTCAGTCAAGACTAATGGAATTTAACCAAATTATTGAATTTCCAAGTTGAAAAAGAAGAATATTTTAATTTTCAACAAGAAAGTTGTATTTCTAAACAAAAAAGTTAATTTTCAACCAAATAGTTAAATTTTCAGCTAAAAGAGATTAAACTTCACTGAAACAAGTGGATTCTCAACGGAGTAGTTCAAATCTTATTCAAGTTATTGAATTTCCTACGAAAAAAATCTTAATTTTTAACGAATAACGTGCTAGTAACTTTGAGCAGAAAGTACGAATTTCCAATAAATTAGTTCAATATTCAAAGAATGAAAATTGTCAGTCAAGTAGAAGAAAATTGTAACCAAGTTTTGGAATTTTCAAGCCGAAGAGACGAATTTTCTACAAGACAGGTAAATTTTCAATCAAATAAGATCGATTTTCATCAAAAAATGGAATAACTGAACTTATAGTTCAGAAAATTAATTTTCAACCAGTAAGGTGAATTTTCAACATTGGATGACGAATTCTCTACAAAGCAGTTGCATTTGTAGCCGGATAGTGAAAATTTACAAACAAAAATATATTTTGTATCAAATAATTTAATTCCTTCTTAACTAAGGAAGATTTTCTTGTCAAGAAAAATAAAGTCGAATCACATTGTGGAATTTTGGAATGAAAAAGACGAGTTTCCTACAAAACAGTTAAGTTTTTAGGTATGTTAAGCTGGCACAACACTATTGAGGTATAGAGATGTAACCTATTGCATAATTTGGGGCTCATTTAGGGCTGATTTGGGCCCCTACTCCCAAATTTTGGGCTCTTCCATTTTTTGTAAAAAAACAATGTTTGCGCTAGCTTAACGTTCACCCAATAAATTGACCTTCAGCAGAAAAATCAAATTTTCTACCAAAAAGAATGACTCTTCGAAACATAGTTGAATTTTCAACTTGAAAAGAGCAATTCAAAGAAAAAATTGAATATTCAAATTTTCATCTATAAAAACTAATTTCTAACCAAAAAAGGGAACGATATAATTTTTAGGAAGTACAATTCAATCATCTTCTTATAAAACAAAATTCGGCTCACAATTCACGGAAATTAACAAAAAAATAATTAAAACATTAATATATATAAATATTCTTTATTTGGGAACAAAACGAAGGAAACTACTATTAGACTTAACGTAAGCAATATTTTTTATGTTAAAAACCGAGGCCTTGGCTTGAAAAGAAGGAAAAAGTAGGACTAAAGTTTAAACATTAAATTTCTTTAAAAAATGTAATTGACACGTCATTTTTTCAAATATATACAACTAGAAGTTTTGCCCTTTGTTATTCAAGAACGCTGTAAGCAAAAACTTGCGTTTCTAAAATATTACATTAATTTTTAATCAAATAAGAGAATTCCATACTTCCAAAAACCTGGACGAAGTACAACCCTAAATAAAGGATTTTTTCCTCAACTTTGAACTCCTAGAAACTCCTTGAATCTCTAGATTTAGACGAAATTTGATAATATCTAAAATCACGTTGATATTTAAATCAAAATTGTTCCGTACAACGAGCAGTAATGGAATGGGAAGAAAGGTTTGGCCAGGTTCCTGAAAAAGAATAAATTGATTGTTTAAATTTCAGCTCAGCCAATGCGACACCAGAGTTTGAAGGAAAAGGAGGAGACGATATAGCAAACGAAATTAGCAATGTTCTGTCACGAGCCTACCAATCTCCTCAAACTTTTGATTTGAGATCGCTATCCATTTTGCCTCACAAAAAATGTTGGAAGATGTTTGTCGATATATTAGTGAGTGCCAGATATTCATACCTATTCCTAACACCGTATAATAATTTTGTTTTTAGGCTTGTTTGGGTGGCTTTTTCTCTCTTCAGAGGCTCCTTTCTCCTTTTTTTCATCTTTTCTCTCTTGTTTTCTTTTTATTATTTTCCAAGGGGTTACTGACTCAGATTTTGAGAGTACACTAAATTGCAAGATTCGCGTGCGATTGCAAAAAATGTCATGAATTATAGGGAATTAATTTCAGGAAATCATTATTTAGGAAACTATTATACGATTATAGGATATTATATGATTTATTTTTTGAGTACTCTTGGCATAAAGTGCTGCCACAATCAGTGGAAACATTCTTACTTTTCAGAAGTTGTGGTTTTTTTTTATTTCGTATTTTATAAACTTTTCTTGAAACTCCAAAGTCCATTAAATTTTTCGAAGCCTCTTGAGATCCATAGAAATATCATGAAATATTTTAACCACTTTTTGATCTCTTTGAATCCTCTCAATCTTGTGAAATTCGTTGTAATCCAATGGAATATTTGAAGCCGTTAGACTACGAAAGTCTTCGACATTTGAAATTTTCGAAATTAAGATGTTCAGAAATCCCATAAAACCCTTTCATAATGAACTCAAATCCGCAGAAGTTCTTCAAAATCTATCGAAATCCTTTGTATTCTTTCAGAATACCCTCATATTTTTGAAAATCTTCGAACTCATTTCAAATTTCGTGAAATTCTCTTAAGTCTGACGAAATCGCTCCAAATCCGTTGGAATTCGCTACCACCCCTTCGGAATTCTTGAAAATCCATTTTCTATTTGAAATCTTTTAACTATTTTGAAATTATGTAAAATTTCTTGGAATTTGTGGAATCCTGTGAGATTCCTTGAAATAATCTAAAACCCTATGTTGAGTGAATGAATAAATCATTCGTTTGTTGTTCCTTTTTTGCATAAATTCTTTGAATATTTAAAAATTATCCATTCTTTGCATTCATACTCTTTGCGAAGCGCGTAATGATCCTTTCTACATCCACTGGGATATCTCTGTGCACGCTTAAAAGTTTAGTGACGTGAATTGAAGAATAAATCAACAAGTTGCATATACCGGAAAATTTATTATCTCGGAACCTTTCAGAATACTTTACAAGCTATCAAATTTAATTTCAAAATATTTAAAAATCTACATGTTTTACATTTTTTGGAATCTTGACAAGTTTTCAATTATTTTTAAATTTTTTTCAAAACTTCTGAATATCTTGCGAAATGATTCGAATTTCACCTAAAATTTTAATAAATCTTGCGAAATTAAAAGAAATACCTTCTTCTAGATTATTATTTTCCCAGTTTTGGAATCTTAATATTCTTTTGAAATAATTTTTCAAAATGAAAAATTGTTTTCAATTTCTTGAGAAGTTTGTTGGCATCTTTTGAAGTTTCAAATTATTTTTGAACTTGTTCAAAACTTCTAAATATCTCTTGAACTTATTCCAATTTTTTC
>WSXT02184988.1:0-20616 GCA_011762715.2 Neuroterus valhalla | reverse complement strand
ACTTCAAATTATTGGAGGTTAAAATCGAATCCCAAAAGAAATAATGTTTCCATACTTTGTCGGCATTCGGAGAAAACATTCACAGTTCAACATTCTTCAATATTCCAGGAAAAAATTTCAACTTGAATAAGTTTTAGTTGTTTGCAATTGGAAATTGAGTTAAAGAATGATGTCAGATTCAATTTGATTTTGATCACGTGTAAATGATGAATAAATGAAAAATCACGCTTTAATTTGGAAGGATTTCAACTTGTAACTTCCAGAAGCATTAAATTTATCACTCAGACGAAGTCTCAAGATTTGAAACTTTTATATTATCAATTCTTCCTACTTTGAAAATTTTGAAACGTGATGTATTTTATACCATTGGACGATTTTATTTCATGGAAGTTCTAAATCCAACTACGTGTTATCACGGATTTTTTTTTTAAATTGAGATATTCTTATAACACTGGAACCCCGATGTGTGGACGATTTCTGAAATGACCTACAATGGAATTGACTTTAAGCAGGGTTTACTCGAACTCAAACAATTAGGGCTTTGTGAACAATTCCTAGTAAGAAATATTTATTATTATTAACTCTACTATACACTCTAAAAAAATTCCGAAAATTCTATATTTATCTCCAACATCATTAGGAAACAATCAAGGAACACATACGTGCTTGATTCAGTTTACAGTATAATGCATACATATAATTTCACATTTCACAAAAATGCTGAAAACCTCTACTTCTATGAAGATTATCGGATTTTTTTTTCATTTTAGATGAAATTTAAAAAAAATTAAGTTTACTTAAGGCTATACTGGCCTTAAGGAACACATTCTAATTACAATACTCGGCACCGATTTTCACATCTCGCGAGGTTGGCTAGCAAGGTGAATTTTTTATTGTGCAAAAAGCGTTGTTTAGATTAAAACAGAAAATATATGTGATCTTCTTGTGTCTCATTGTTTGGTGACACACTTGGTCTCACAAGAGAAGATATTTATCATCTGTTGAAAGGGCATTTAAATGACGGAATCTGTTACGTTTATATCACGAAAGAAAAGATATGTCCCAAAAATTGAAATGTGCTTTCACGTTGACTGAAGACAAAATGTTGACTTCGGATTCGTAATTAGCGACCCTGGGAACCCCTTTATACCAATTTTGAAAGAATAATGAAATTTATTTAGCATACTCGTCCGGTATATTGGATCTGCCATGTCGTTTTTGAAATTTTGACTACGGATTCGTAATTAGCGACCATGAAAACCCCCTTATACCAATTTGGAAAGAATAACGAAATTTATTCAGCATACTCGTCCGCCATATTGGATCCGCCATTTTGTTTTTGAAGTTTTTGACACAAGGATCGTAATCAGCGCCCACAAAAACTCCCGAGTGAGAAAATTTGGCCCATTTCATGAACATTTTCTACTTTTGGCCATCTTTTCGGGATGCCGTCCCACTGTGCGTCGCCTTCAATGAAGTTCCGAGGAAGTGTTTTTTTCCGGTATATTGGTCCCATATGAAGGAATTATACAAACAATTTCAGTTGTTGAACCTCGTTTTCATTTGATACAAATCTTCGATGTTTCGGCGCACAATGCGGCAGAAAAATTGGAGAGGCTCCAACACCTCATAGAAGAATACATTTTTGTAATCCGTGTTTGTCCCAGGGCCGTAGAGAGGGAGGGGGGAATGGGGGGATTCCCCCTGGGCCCGCAGTTCTAATTCTTCACAAAATTTCAATTTTACAATTATTAGGGGGGGCCCGGTGAAGGGAGCCGTGCATGGTTCCCCCAGGCCCGGATATGTTCTCGGCACCCCCGGTTGTCCGTTGACAGATTGTACTGACAATTATATTGTTCTTTTATTTCTTTATATAGGACCGATAGACCAAAAAAAAAACATTCCTCGAAACTTCAAATCAAAATAGTTTTATATACCTTGACCAAGGGTTGATAAATATTTTTTTAAACTCATCAGCTTATACCAATTTAATTTTTAATCGTTGGTTTTATGTTTGCCTCTTCCTACTAACACCATCACCGCACCGCAACGTAGTCGACTTTCTGGAATAAGCTCAAGTGAGCGGAGTGTTTCTGACGCACTCTCGAGGTAATAACCGACAAATAGGGGTGAGAAATTACACGCGCATACTGCAGAGCACATTTGTGCTTGTAGCTGCAGTTGTTCCTTGATTTCACATGTACGTGGAATGTACAATTAGATTAGGTACTGAGTGTGCAGAAGTAGAGGCAATCAAGGAGCTCTTGAATCCTGCATTATTTGTTTCAATTTCAAATCAAACATAATTGGGACAAATTTTATCTTATTTTATTTCTTCGAGTGGAACGTTTGGGGCGAAATCCTCATACCTTATATTCCATGATTTATCTTTCGTGGTTCTCTAGCAGAAACTTTGATTTTCGGGATCATAAAAAAAGCGTTCCGTTTAGAGGGAAAGGAGGTCCCTCAAAGTATTAATAATAATTCCAAAAGCAATGGAAAAAGATGACATACGATTGGAGGGGTGTTCAAAATATATGAAATGTGTATCAGATATTTTTCTGAAACCCATCTACCTCTTTCCTCTTTTTCCATTCCTCTCTTTTCTCCCTCTCACAGCAACACCTTCCTAACCCTTTGCCACTATCGCCCTCCACCCCTCACTCTTTCATTTCTACATAACCGCTTCTCCGTTTCCTACTCTTTCTCCTCTAAATTTTATCCCCCATACTCCGTCCCTCTCCCTCTTTTTCTCATCCACACATTTATCCATCTCACTATTCTATCCCCTCCTACTACGCAGAAGTTTGTGATAACAAGGATCAGAGATGAAAGAGGAAAAGTCAGGTGTCAAATGGCTCAGGATTCAGAAATCAACATTCAGGGATATGTTAGGTCAGATTAACTCAATTCTAACTACATATTTAGTTAGAGTGGTCTGTTGGTCGTGGGGGCTAAGGCATAAGCTTTGGACCCACGTTACTGTCTGGTTGTGGGTTCGATTCCCGCCTCGCACTTTTGAAGAGCTTCGGTGGGCCACGGAGAGTCGTAAGCCCGGTACCTCTATGAGAGTGTATCTCCTAGATTATTATGGGTAAGAATGAAAGTGGTAATTAGAAGACTGTTTATTGTAGCACGCTATACTTTCCTGTTGATGGTGACAGTACAGAGGTAAAAGACACCTCCTGGGACTCGTTGAATAATCTAATAGAAACATGTGATTCAGGCAAAAGAATAATATTACTTGGAGACATGAACGGTTGGGTTTGCTGTGGGATGCGAAGGTTCTGACAGAGTACTTGGTCATTTCGGATTCCCAAAATTAAATGATAATGGAGATAGGTTGATCAGTTTGTGCTTAGAAAAGGGTTTATTTATTACAGACACCTGGTCTGGGCACAAGATGATACACATGTATACTTGGTGAGGAGGCGAAAGCCGTAATATGATCAGCTTTGTTGTAGCAGACGAAAGACTGAGAGGGCGTGTAAAAGATACAAAGGCTATGAGAGAATCTGATTGCGGATCGGATCACTACCTTATAGTTTCAAAAATAAACCTAAGTCAAGGATGAAAGAGAAGAAAAATGATTAGAAAATCGAAACAGACGCGAGTCAGAATAGAGAATTTGCAAAAACCAAAAGTACAAATAGTATATCCTGAAAAACTGGATAAATGTCTAAGGCATCACAAAGGAGATTGGAGGACAAAATTAGGTGACAAAAATGTAGAGAGTGCATGGATAATACTGCGGGATGAAATCTTCGAGAGTGTTTTGGAAGTGTGTGGTACTATGCAGTAGGAAAAAAGTCCGGTGATGCGTGGTAGAATAATGAAATACGCGTGGCAGTACACAAGAAAATAGAAGCGTACTCCAGAATGTTGAATATTAGAGGTCTTAGGCAATAAGGGAAGGACTAGAGTAGTAGATGATTAGAGGAATGAAAAGAAGGATATTTTAGGGATAAACAATAAATTATCCTGGAAATGGGTTAAGAAGACTAGTGAAGGAAATGCTAGTACTGAGTAAGTCGGAATTGAGAATGTTGACGGTGAAATGGTATGGGATTCGGACAAGGTGAAAGACTGCATGCGGGATTTTTTCAAGAAGCTGTATGGAAGTGAAGCCACGGAGCATTAAAACAATGATGCAGAGACGGATACGTTAGACAATTCCGATGAAGGCGGCGGAAGCAACATCAGTATCGACGACATTATGTCCGTAATTGAAGAACTAAAGAATAGTACGGCTGCCGATGTCGTTGATATTTCCTTCGAAATGCTCAAGTTCGGTGGCGGATATTTGTTTACGTGGCTGTGTGAATTTACGAATATGTGTGCTGTGAACAGCGAAGTTCCGAGTGATTGAAGGAAGGCGATTATTGTCCCAATCTACAAGGAAAAGGGTATAGTTCAGATGACTATAATTATAATCATAGAGCAACTAGCCTACTTAATACTGTGGAACTCTTGGAGGGCTTCTGAAAGCAATGCAAGCAGTACATAATGGTAGTAGAGCAAGTTTGAGAGTAAATGGACAACTGAGCGATTGGTTTGATATTAGGCAGGGCGTAAGGCAAGGATGCATTATGCCCTCTTGGATGTTTAATATATACATGGACAAATGTCTGAAAATGGCTTTCTTTGACGAGGAAGGTGTTGATCTTGGGACAGTGAAAGTGCATAGCCTCGCGTTTGCAGATGACAAGGTCGTTACTGCAGAATCAGCCAATGTTTTGCAAAGGATCTTGAGCAGACTGGATACCAGCCTAAAGAGCAAAGGTCTTAAGATTAACATGGATGAAACAAAATTTATTGTGTTTGGAAGTGAGGATGCGAAAAAGAGATGCAATTTTGACCTACATGCAGAGAGGATAGAACCAGTTGATAATTTCGTGTATCTTGGAAGTTTATTCACTTCTGACGGGAAGATAGATGAAGTGATTTTCAGAAATATGAATGAGGATAAAAAGATTATCGTCAGTGTACGGGGTATTACTAAAAGTGAAAATGTAACAAATAAAGCTAAAATTTCGATATATAATTCTGTGCCAGTACCAACTGTCCTGTACGGTAGCGAGACCTGGACGTATCGAGAAAAGGGCAAGAGTAAACTCAATGCGATCGGAATGCAATTCCTGTATAATATGTTAGATGGTTCGGTCACGTTGAGAGAGTGGATGAAGAAAGATTGACGAAGAAAGTGTATCTGGGTAGGGTGAATGGTAGCGTACCCAGAGTCAGACCATAGAAGGAATGGATAGAATGTGTTAATGAGACCCTTAAGAGGAGTGATATAAGGAGCCGTAGAAACACAAGAGCATGTATGAAAAGCTGCATAAATGTAAAAGAAGCAAGTGATGTATGCCAGGATAGGGATGTTTAAAGAGAAATTCTATATAAGAAAAAGTGTGAAGCCTGAAGTGAATGATTTTGAATAATAATTGGTCCAAGGATCTTATGCTGCCGAAGTAGCCTCACGTATATTTATTCTGATTAACAATTTAATGAAAGCCTCTGTTTACTAAACTGATAAATGAATATAATTTTTGTCTTTCAAATAACCACCAAAAGGTGAATCCTTTATGTACATACAGGATAAAAAAATTGATTGATACAAATAATGATTATGAACTTCAATTTATATTAAGCTGTATATGCGATAATTTTAATTAATAAAATAGACACGGTCTGTACTTTCTGGATTTTCTTTCAAAGAATAGTTGAATGTTCGTTCATGTAAGTTGTAACCTGTGTTTGCTTCCAACAACAAGTCACTTTTATATAAGGTTTACCAAAGAAATTCAGAAAAAGTGGACTTTACGGTCAATCCAAAAGTGTGGATTTCAGTAATTATTACACATTTGTCACTTCACGGTATACGCCCAGCTTACTCTACAGACGAAAGGTCTCCTTCCATAGTTATAACTTGTGACCTATCAGAACTGGGGCTTTTTTTCGTTTTATTCTACGCAAACATTGGTCGTTTTTTATACGGAGAAAATGTTTCCATTAGTCATTACGAATAAGTTTGTTAAAGTCGGACATTACGGCTTTTTGGTAACTTTTGATATATACACTCATCTCGTGAATATATTCCGCTCCATGATGTGCCGGCTTCACGGTTGTTCACGCTTGAGTGCTTATATCCTCCCTCCTCGTGCTCGATTCGGCAACCTATACTGTTGGTTCAGGCAGGGCGGCACTGCGTAGAATATAGTTGTTTACTTGGCGACTCTCTGCGTGCGGCGTTCAGAGACTATAAGCGGCCCTGAGTGTTGACGCACGAGTGCTCGTTCCTCGCTTTCAATCCGTTTCGAACTAGAAGAAAGTCGTGAAATGAGTGTATTTGGAAACATCTTTGATTTGAATTATATAGATTACGAGAGTTGAATCGGAAGAACTTCAAAGCACTTCGACTTTGGTTATCGTTACAATCCAGACTTTAATAATAACAGTTCAGAACATGTGACGTGCAATAGAGAGATCGCCCTAAGGACCAAAATAATGCATTCCGACATCTATGCGCGAGGCGATTATTTATCGAATGAGACGTTTTTTGCACGATATTTCGACATAAAGAAATAAACCGCATGATCATTAATTTTATCTTATTCTCATCAACGCGAGTAGCTCATGTCTTTGACGGTATCTGAACTTCCATGCTAGTTTACATCTCTTTCTACGAATTCCAACGCTCCTTGTTCAAGGCTTGCTTTCAGTTAAACTGCACTAATGCTTCAAGCTCTAATCGAACACCATTCAGCCATTTCAAGAGGTGTAGCTCAGAAGCATGAGTAACGCACCAAAGTGAGTTCTGAAATTATTAAGACGGAAGTTGTCAAGTCTTCTGATGCTACTAACCTGAAAAACCATATAACCAACGTTTTGGAAGTTTTTTTGTACCACTCAATAACAATTTTTTCAATTGAAATCATCAGAATTTTAGACAATTGTTACTATATGAGGCAATGTTACTGTAGACAATTGACAATTATACTCAGAATTGTGGGTATGGTTGACATTGACAATGGAGTAATCTTTATTTGCGGCATTTTAAAACAAAAATTTACTAATCAAAAATTGAGTTCTTTCTCAACTCGACGTCTGCTAACAAGAAGGTTTTATCTCAGTGATGGGAGCAACAAGGTTCTATCTTTATCAAAATTTCAAAAAGGTTACATCTCGGCGGCCAATCCAAAACGGTTATATGTCGGCGGCCAATGCAAAAAGGTTCTATCTCGACGCCCGATGCAAAAAGGTTTTATCTCGGCACCCGATGCAAGAAGGTTCTATCTCAGCGTTCCGTGCAACAAGGTTCTATCTTGTTGCCGACGAGATAGTACCTTTTTGAATTTCGATAAAGATAGAATCTTGTTGCTTTGATCGCTGAGATAGAACCTTATTGTTAGCGGCCGTCGAACTGTCATATTGAAATATTCTTTTCTAATAGCAGGAGCCTTCTAACATTCGAGAGTTTTTGAAGATAGCGGTATAAAATGAAATATCTATAGGCTTTGCATTATGCCATAAAGAATTCTGAGCGACAATAAGCTATTTATTTTGTACATCCCAAAATAAAATCAATAAACGAAGGATAAGCCGTCTACACTTAATTGCGTACAAGGTAGTAAAGTTCTGTCTCATTTCGCATCTAACAAAACTGTAAATTAAATTGACAAGGTTTGAGCAACTTTCTTTGTGGAAAAGTGCAAATATAAAAAGAGAAACGACGCAATGAACGACTTGCGCGAGGCAACTCAAACACTTAAAAGAATGAACGAATCAGAATGTAAGAGGAAGTGGCAGTACTTAATGCCTACGAAGTCAAGTAAATCAAGAGGAAAAAGGAAAAAAAATCGAGTCTCCAACACGCAAACGTGGCGAGAATTTTTTTCACTTCGGGGAAAGTTATACGAAAGCTTTACTATAATCGACCATTTTAATTTCCCTGTCGCGTTTTTTATGTCAGATAAGAAAAAATTACTGCAACTCTCAGGCAATGATTACTGAAGATCGTGCAGAACTTTTGCACAGACTTAAGAAAGAAACTCTAATTATTTTGAGTGGAACAATAAAACATAGCAATCTTTTATTATTTCTCATACATGTGCCTTTGGCAATTATTTTCTATGGTATGAATAACTCGGATTTTCTCAGCCAACTGAGTTCTCAATTTGTTAGAATTTGAAAGTTTAAACAATACACGGGCCTCCTTCAGCTTCTGTGCGCCCCTGCAAGAAAAATTAGGGGTTTTTTTGATACCTGAAATTTCCGGTATATAATTTATACATTTTCCAAATTTCAGGGAAGTCTAGAAGTTTGCGGGCTCCTTATAAAAGTTTAAAATACCTTTAATTTTCAACTATTTTCGATAATTTCTATCAATTTCATTCTAAATTTTCAGAATTTCTGGAGAAGTTGATTCTATTGTTTCTCGAATTGATAATTCTCTACATTTGTATTGGAAAATTTTGTGTTCCACTGATGTGATAGTAGGCAGTTGGAACGAGAATTATTATTTGATACATTCCACGTTTATTGGGGAACCTGGTTAATATTATTCAATGAGAGAAAAAGATAGTATTTATAGGTTTTTTATCATTTTTAATCCAACAATGTTAATCGAAATGAAAAGTATTTAATTTTATACGGGAGGATTGTCTTCTATCCTCATCCCTAAGAATGGTAATGTGACTAGCCCCTGGTAATTTACCAGCAGGGGATGCTACGAGCACAGGAAACTGGATAGAAGGATGACGTAGCAAGAAAGCGCGCAGTACCTGTAGCGGCCAATTTTGCCAATGCGCGTCAGTGAGCGTCGCGCAGCTCTCAATAATGTGTTGCAAAAATGTTGAGGTCATGCAAACATCTATTTTCGTACCTTCATCGCAAATAACTTCCCTTGTTCCACACTTATATTTATTAATCGTACTTCAGGTTTTGTAAACTAAAAAAATTGAAGCTATGTACACTAGGGTAGCCCGTGAATTTTTTTTTCCAATTTTTATGCAAAACGCCCCGAAATTTGTTTGAATCCAGAAAAAAAACGAATTTTTTTATTTTGTTTTTCGAACGAAAATAATATTCAAAAGGGGGCGGAAGCCCCATGAATTTAACACGTATATCCCTTAAGAAAAAAAGACGTTTTTGTAAATTTTATTCAGAGTTTTCAATATTAGGTGAATCGAGGTCGAAATTCGCCATTTCTCTTAACAATTAGTCACAGAATGCGAATAAAATATTTTTTTCCAAATATCACCTCCATATAAGTCTGCTTTATAGGGTACCGAAAATCCCGATATGTGAAAAAATGGGTTTTTCGAGTTTTTAACGCCAATTATGTTTTTTTGCAGATTTTTTACGCAGAATATTTCGAATACATGTAAAACTACTTTATACTGATAATTTGATGATTATTTAAATTTTTTAAACAATTTTTTATTGTTTTTAGCAAATTTCTCTTAAAAAAGGATTAGACAGTCAAGCTTCGTTCTGAACTTTTCAACTTATTTTCAACTCTTCAGATAAAACGAGGTGATAATCAATTAAAGTTAAAAAAAATAATTGTCTAAACAATTTGTTATCAATTATAACAATATTCTCTCAGAATAATGCTACAAAGTTGCAGTTCCCCTTGAAATTTTCAACTTTTTGTCCACTCTTCACTCGAAGTGAGTTAATATTTATTTAAATTTAACAAAAATAATTATTTAAACAAATTATTATTGTTTATGCCTTTCTTCTCTTAGATTAGTGCTAAAAAGATGCGGTTTTTTCTGAACTCTTAAGCTTTTTTTCAACTTTTCACTCACTGAGGTAGTAATCAATGCGACTTAACAAACATGCTTATTTTAACGATTTTGTATTGTTTATAACTATTTTCTCTTGGATCAGTGCTAGAAAGTTGTGGTTTTTTTCTGAAATATTCCACTTTGCACTGAATAGAATTTGAAAGAAATTCAATTAGATTAGATTGATTTGATTGTACGTTAGATAAGATTGTTTTTTATTTAAAATGAAACTTTTTTTTTGAATATCAACCATTATATTTCTAATTAAAAACTAATCTTTTTAGGTCATAAATTCAACCCTTTGGTTGAAAGTTGAACTACATTCTTAGGGATTCAATTTTTGCGTTGGAGATACATAACTTTGGTAGAAAATCAGAAATTCAAATTCCACTGAATGAATTCAGCTTTTTTGTTTTAATTATCTTTCTTAACATCGGAAAAAGAACAGAAAAAATTTACTTTAAACATTACAATACTATTCAAAAGATGATTCTCTCTAATGTTCATTTATTATTTGTTCACAACACAAAAAATTAAAGAGTTTAGAAAAAACCGCAGCTGTTAAGCACTAATCTAAGAGAAGATAGCCATAAACAATAAAAATTTGTTCAAACAATTATTTTTGTGAAATTAAATTAAATATTAACCCACTTTAAGTGAAAAGTGGGCAAAAACTTAAAAATTTCAGAAAAACCGCAAGTTTCTATCATTAAGCAAAGAAAATATCATTAGCAATAATAAGAAACTGTTTAAACAACCATTTGTTAATATAAATTTATTATTACTTTAATCTAATTGAAAAGTGCTAAACAGTTGAAAATTTCAGGATAAAACCGCAACTGTGTAGTATTAGCTAGAGGAAGATAGCTACAAACATTTACATTTTGTTCAAACAACTTTTTTTTCTAAATTTAATCAAATAATGACTAACTTCAAGTGAAAAGTGGAGAAAAAGTCGAAAATTTCAGAAAAACCGCCACTTTGTAGCATTATTCTAAGAGATTATTGTTATAATAAATACAAATTGTTTGAACAATTATTTTTCTTAACTTTATTTGATTATTACCTCGCTTTAACTGAAACGTTGAAAATATATTGAAAAATTCTGAAAAAACCTTGACCTTTTTACCCTTTTCTAAGAGAAAGTTGCCAAAAACAATAATAAATTGTTCAAAAATTTAAATAAAAATCGAATTATTTGTATAAAGTAGTATTTCATGTATTTGAAACAATCTGTGTTAAGAAACCGGCGAAAAAAATCATAATAAGCGTTAAAAACTCGAAAAACCCATTTTTTCACTTATTGGGGGTTTTCGGGAGCCTATAAAACAGACTAATGGGGGTGATATTTGAAAATTAATATTTTATTCGCATTCTGTGACTAACTGTGAAAATAAATGGTGAATTTCGAACTCGATTCACCTAATATTGAAAATTCTGAATAAAATTTACAGAAATTTTTTTTCAGATGGGAAATACGTGTTAAACTTCATGGGGCTTGCGCCAGCTCTAAATATTATTTTATTTTATTTTATTTTTTAATTTTTTTATGGGTTCGAACATTTTCCCGGGCGTTTTGTATAAAAATTCAAGAAAAAAAATTTCTAATGCATTTTTGGACCACCCTTATGTACACATATCTGTAAATTTATACGGAACAACCTCTAACGAACCCATACGGTTGATAAAGTGGTCACACCTTGTATCGTTCTGGGTACGGTCTTGATTCAATTTCCCCAACAGAATCAGTCTCGCCACACCTAGTCGGTAATAATCCGGCAATGGAAATGACCATTTGCATATATTCGATTGGCTTGCACACTATGACGGCACTTTACCAATAAGCTCGGAGGTGAAATTTCCGTCGTTAATTTCCCTCTCTACAAATTACCACTAATAACAAAATTCTACTGGATGGACTGCTCAATACTAATTATTAGTATCTCATACCAAAATGTGCAGGAAATTTATTTACGGTCTGTTGTATAAGTTAAGGGATGTTAAATAACTACCTGGTATACATGGAATGATGACTGGTTGCCAATTCTATATTCTTTTCTACGTGGAAATAACGCCAGAAAACATTTATGAATGAATAAATGATAATGCTACCTAGTATCCTTTTCAAGATAATAAGGAGCTGGAATGGCTATCAATTATAGACGTATATAATTCACCTGGAACGGTTCTGTAATTGAGGAATAAATACAGCTACCTTCTGATTTTTATTTTATTTAATTTTTTAGAATTAAGTTCCGTGATCGAATACATTTTCGATTATTCTATTTAATTTCGCCTGTGAATGCATCCATACTGAGATGTCAAAAAATTGTTAATTGCATTTTTTAACGACAATTTTATCATGCATGTGTGGAGGAATGAGAATGATAACTGGATCAAAACTATAATTGTAGTTTTGTAATATAGTACACTTTGAAATATAAAACAATAAGGAAACTATGAAAATGTGTGTCTCTTAAAAGCTCTACCAAGTAGTTGAGTTGTTTCTTTAAAAAGAATTCTTCAGTCACAAAGATAGGAATTCCGAACAAAAATACGAAATTCTACAAAACAGTTAAATTTTCAATGAAAAAGAATGATTCTTGAACACAACTATTGCCACAACATTTTTATGAAAAAAATGATCATTCTCAACAGAAAAATCAAATTCCCTACCAAAGTAGTTAAAATTCCAACAAATAAGTTGAATTTTCATTAAAAAAAGATATCTTAGCTGGGAAGAGGAATATTCCATTCGAATTGTTGAGTTTTAAAACTCAGAAGATTTTCAACCAACTAGTTGCACTTTCAATTGACACAAATTGATTTTTAACAACAAAAATGTAATAGTTCATGTTTCAACCAAAAAAAAACAACATAATTTCATATCAGAAACAGTTGAGTTCAATTTCAAAAGACAAAGAAAGGTTTTTTTTCTCAAAAAACTGTTGAAGCCTTAACCAAAAAAGTTAGTTTTCAACTGAATCTTCGAGTTTTACGACTAAGTAGTTGGAATTGGAACCCACCAGAACAAAGCATCAGCAGGATGATTCAATTTTTAACCCAAGAAGATATATTTTTAAACTACAAATATCATAGTAGAATCTTCAATCGAAAAAAGTTAACCAGAATTAATTGGATTTTTTTACAAGACTTCAATAATTCGATTCGTATTCAAGTCAAAAAACAAAATACATGTACAAATAAAAGATAGGGATTAGAGAAAGTCTGCGAAAATTCTGATGAATAAATAGAAATTTTGATAATTTATAGATTAGAAATTATTAGTTTAAGTAAACATTAGAGATAGTTCCCAATACTTTACGAATATTAGCTCATGAAACTAGAAATTTTCCATAGAAAATAAATTAAGAGCAAAATCGGCTGACCATCGACCAAAATATTTTTGAAACCATTTAAACATGGAGTTATGAAATCTTTGTTGCATTTGGAAACAATTTCGAACAAAACCACCAGACGTCAATCAAACAATATTTCTCTGTAAGAAACTGGAAGTTTTCATATTCCCGAAAACCATCTGACAAAACCCCGGAAAAAGTGGAAAAGCTCGTTCGAGGCATGCTACAAGAAGGGAAATGTTGAGTCAGATCCTGATGAACTGTTACCTTGTCTGCACTAGAATATAGGAATTCATAAAATTAGGAAAATCAAAACTAGATAATAAATATCAGACATGAAAATTTTGTTCTAAACCAAGATATATAAAAAGAAAACAGGACTCAATAAGACTGCAGAGACCCGAACCGCCGATCCGATTTGCAATTTCTATTTTTTAAATGAAAGATAATGAAATTTGTTATTGTTTCACGGTCCAATATCTTTTTTAACTTTGTTGATAAATTTATCAAATGATAATAAAAATGAAATTCTTTTCTTTTTTACTTTCCAAGGCTGCCATTTCTTTGGGAAATTTATTGCCTGACTGTAAACGATTTTAATTGATGCAGAAACTCATCACAAAAGTTTCCCGGTAGCGGTGACTGCATAAAATTTTGTGTTGAGATTGTTATAAACAAATTTCTGAACAAAAGTTATATCTTTTCTATTCGCCATAATAGAATACTTTGAACCTGTATTTTCCGAAAGAGATAGGTGTAGAAGTATGTTGATTTGCGATTGGGTGCAATCCAACATGAGTTATCAATAGTTTATAACAATTTAATTAACAAATGTCTAATCTGTCCATTTCGCAATAGAAATTTTCCGGTTTTTCAGACGAATTACATGCTAGTATCTCCTCGAAGCTTCTCCTGATTGATAATCTGTTATTAGAAAACAATTATATTTTGTTTAAACAAATTTCATGGAAAAATGAAGCATTTGACTATTCTTTTGAAGATAAATTTCGTTTTGTCTTCAAAAGCAATTGTGAACCTTTCATTTATGATCTTATATTACAGATATTGTTATTTTCGGTAACAAACAATCATTACTCAACCAGATTTAATAAACGAATGCATATTTCCATCATTTTTCGGTAAATAAATTTCGTTTCCCCAGCCAAACGACAAGGAATCCCTATCCAATTGTCTTCTGCCATGCCCATTGTGCTTTGCAATAATAATTGCACATTGTTTAAACAAATTCAATCAACAAATACATTGTATGATCATTTTTTAGTACTTACGTTTCGATTTCCTTCACACAAACGAGTATGAATCTTCTACTCTTAGTTATTCACCATGGATATAGTGCTTCTTATTAGAAAAGTAATTCATCATTGAAACTAATTCGATGGAATATACATCATTTGACAAGTATCCAGTATATGTGTTCCGTTCATCTTGCAGAATGAACCTCAGTTCTGTCAATGGTGGTCATTTTGGCCTTCCCCATCCCTAAGTAATTCTTTGAGTAATTCCTTATTCGTTGCTTCACAATACTATCTGATACTATCTAATCACAATACTACTCAATACTTGTCAAATGATGTATATTGCATCGAATTAGTTTCAATGTGCAAATATTATTGCAGAGCGTCAAATAAAATCGATTGCAGTCAGGCAATAAATTTTCCGAAAAAATGGCAGCCTTGAAAAGTAAAAAAAAAATTTCATTTTTATTATCATATAAAACATTCATTAACAGATTTAAAAAAGAGATTGGACCGTGAATCGATGCGAAATTTTATTATCTTTCATTCAAAAAAAAGAAATTGCAAATCGGATCAGCGGTTTGGGATGAAAGTTGATTTTTCTAAAGACAATCTTTTTGCCCCACTGTGGCCCGGTCGCAACCTTGATCAACCTTACTCTCTTTTAGAGTAGTCCAGAAATGGAGTTCCATCCGTTCTTTTCATTATATAACCCCAGCTAGAGAATTCAAAAAATCAAGGTTAGAGTTGATGAGCAAAGAGGTTAAAGGTATAATATAGGTATAATATATAGGTAAGAGGCAAAGGAGCAGAAGGTTAATAGGGTCTAAGTGTAAAGAGGAAGAAGATATGACGGAACGCAGGGTGAAGAACGTGTCATGGATAGAGAAGATAGGAAAATATAAAGTTGACGAAAAAGGGATGTGATATTGTGAGGGGATGGAGTGCTGAAAATGTGAAGGATAAATGGAACTGGCTTGTGGAAAACCATAAAGAAAGAGGGAGAGGAATAAAGAGCACGTTGAGAGGGTGCGTGATGGAAGATAATTGCAGCAGTAGAAAAGAATTATGATACTGGTAGGAGGGAAAGTGGAGAAGTGATAGAGACGAAAGATGTGCGTGGTAAGCGGATGAGGGCAAAGCTCTGGAAGGTTTGTTGCATAAAGGGGGTGAGATAATCAGGAGAGGTGGTGTGATGTAGTGGAAAGATTATCTAGTATAAGAAACAAGGAGGGATTGATCGTATATGAAGTGGGTAGAGAGGTGAGAGATTGGTGAAAGCAGGATAAAGTCGTGGGGTAGAGATGACATAAGGAGTCATGAGGGAGGGTGGCAAGGAGGATAGAGAAAGAAAGCTGAATTGGTAGGCATAGGTGAGTCATACATCTGAGGGAATACGAGGCTAGGGACCAAATGGAGTTATATAAGATTTGAGGGACAAAAGAAACTAATTCCTATTCAATTTGCTTATATTTGGTGAGAATATTTTGACGTGCACCCGCAGAATACTGCTTAGAGGCTGTATTCAAATTATGTAACCCGTTTTTCTTTTGTTTACATTTTTGTATCTCTTTTGCTTTCAAAGAGTTTTTATTTTCGTCTCTATATAAACAAACGAGAAGTGAAATACGTAATTTGAGTACAGTCCTTTATCAGAAAATGAAGAAAAATACACGACCTCAAATGAAATGACAGAGGATGAGGATAACAAACGTTGAAAGATGAGTATTAGAAGACCAATGTACCATACTCTTTTTATGATTTTGGTAACGACGAATAAAGTATTGCTTTTAAGATTATTCAACGGAATGAGTTTGGAAAAATGTGTAAAAAATGAATTACTTAGGTGATCGATGCTCTAAGTTCATTCTTGGTTTTTGTTGTATTAAGTATCTAAAAACTTACTTTGAATAAGAATTCAAACAATCGTTTGCGTATAATATTTTTGTAGAAAATAAAATTGCAATGAATTTAACTCGTAGATATATTTAAGAATGGGTAATATTTTAGACATTTAGATACAAAAAACCAGTGGAACGTTATTTTTATTTGTGTCCCTCGAAATAAGACAGCTCGTTTATTACTTAAAAAAACAAGTGATTGCTGATTAGTTCTGGAAACTGGAAAACAAAGTTGAACTAGTTGTTCGGAGGCATGCGCGCTTTTCACTCCTAAACCTTCAGTCTTGCCTCTTCTGTTGAAGATTTAAGTGCCGCTATTTCAAAACTAATATAATTGTAAAATATCCTGTAAACCACTTCGTGTGTCTTCGCCTCTTCTCGGATCTACCGAATTTGAACACGCCCTGATGAGACCCTGTATTTTCGCCCCCACTTTTAAATTTATAAACCTTCATCCGACTCAAAAATCTGACACTGACTTCTATCATTATATCGAAACTAAGCAATGAGTAAGAGCTACAGTAGCGAATCCTGTAGTTCTCAAATTCTGTAATTTAAAATTTGTATTCTCAAGTCCAAGTATTTTTCTTATTGAAATAGATTATACTTTAAATTATCAACGCATTTCTCTTAGTGTCAACCTTACTAAGCAACCAGCAAAATAATTGAATCCCTTGATTTAACCCATTGAGGGATATGATCGTCTTCTCGGAAGAATTCAACTTTACTTCGAGTATCTTCGGTCACCAACATCAACAACCCCCATAAGTCTGTTTTATAGGGTCCCGAAAAACCCCCTTAAGTGAAAAAATAAGTTTTTCGAGTTTTTGGCGCTAATTATGATTTTTTGCAGTTTTTTTAATAACAGATTGTATCAAACACATGAAATACTACTTTATACTGATAATTAGATGTTTATTCAAATTTTTTAAAGATTTATTATTGTTTTTAGTAACTTTCTGTTAGAGAAGGGTTAGAAAGTCAAGGTTTTTCCTGAATTTTTCAACTTTTTTCTAACGTTCCAGACAAAGCGAGGTAATAATCCATTAAAATTAACAAAAATATTTGTTTAAATGATATGTTGATTATGATGACAACTCTTAGAATATTGCTACAATCTTGCGGTTTTTTCTGGAATTTTCAACTTTTTGTCCGTTTTCACCTAGAGTAAGTAATTATTTTATTTAATTTAGCACAAATAATTGTTTGAACAAATTGTAAATATTTATAGTTATCTTCTTCTAGATTAATGCTACAGAGTTGCGGTTTTTCCTGAAATTTTTAACTGCTTATCACTTTTCAGTTAGATCAAAATAATAATTAATTCATGTTAGAAATGTATTTGTTCAAACAATTTATTATCATTACTTATAATATTTCATTTACCTAATGATAGAAACTTGCGCTTTTCCTTAAATTTTTTACTTTCTGTCCACTTTTCACTTTTTTGGAGTTAAAATTTAATTTCATTTGACAGAAGTAATTGTTTGAACAAATTTTTATTGTTCATAGCCACCTTCTCTTAGAATAATGGTAAAAAGTTGCGGTTTTTTTCTGAAATGTTTAACTTTGCTTCTCTTTTTTAGTTGTGAACAAACATTAAATAAACATTACAGAGAATCATATTTAAATAGTATTGTATTCTATTAGGTAAATTATTTTTGTTCTTTTCCCAATGTTCAAAAAAATGAATTGAAACAAAAAAGCTGAATTCATTCAGTGAAATTTGAATTTCGAATTTCCTACTGAAAATATGGATCTTCGACGCAATAATTTAATTCTTGATCAAGAAGTTCAACTTTCAACCAAAGAGTTGAATGTTCGACCTGAAAATATAAATTTTTAATCAAGAATATAATGGTTGATATTTCAGAAGAAAATTTTCATTTAAATAAAAAACAAACTAATTTAACCAACAAGTGAATCAAATCAATCTAATTCAATCTAATTGAATTCTATTCAAATTCTATTCAGTGCAAAGTTGAGAAGTTAAGAAAAAACCACAACTGTCTAGACTGATCTAAGAGAAAACGGTTAGAAAAAATAATGAATTGTTTGAATAAGAATGTTTGTTCACTCGCATGAATTGCTACCTCACTAAGTAAAAAGTGGACAAAAAGTTTAAGAATGTAGAAAAAACCGCAACTGTTTAGCACTTATCTAAGAGAAGATAGCCAAAAACAATAATAATAATTTGTTCAAACAGTTAATTTTGGTAAATTGAATTAAATATTAACTCACTCCAAGTGAAAAGTGGGCAAAAAGTTGAAAATTTCAGAAAAAACTGCAAGTTTCTATCATTGTGAAAAGAAAATATTATAAGCAATGATAATAAATTGTTTAAATAAATATTTTTTTACGTAATTGATTATTACTCTGATCTAGTCCAAAAGTGATGAAAAGTAAAAAATTTCAGAAAAAACCTTGACTTTCTAACCCTTTTCTAAGACAAAGTTGGTAAAAACAATAATAAATTGTTTAAACAATTCAAATAAACATGTGATTATCAGTATAAAGTAGTATTTCATGTATCCGAAACAATCTGCGTTGAAAAAACCGCAAACTAATCATAATTATCGCCAAAAACTCGAAAAACTCATTTTTTTACCTATTGGGGTTCTTTGGGACATTATAAAACAGACTTATGGGGGTGATGTTTAAAAAGTAATATTTTATTCGCATTCTGTGACTAAATGTAAAAAGAAATGGTGAATTTTGAACTCGATTCACCAAATAGTGAGAATTCTGAATGAAATTTACAAAAACTTCTTTTTTCTCATGAGAAATACGTGTTATACTCCACGTCATTCAGGGCGCTTTGCATAAAAATCAGGAAAAAAATTTTTTGGACCACCCTACTGCAGAACTATGAGACTAAGCTGCGTCTATCATAATCGAAATTCCAATTTTTGTTGTTGAAAAAGTAGCCGAACGCTCTCCTCATTAATCCAGAGTAGAAACTTTTGCTTTTGCTTCGGGTAGAGCCTGAAGTTTTAACATAACTAGTCGGACAAAGATGGCCATTGGAGGTAATCCTTGAATCACATTGACTAACATTATATCGTACTTCGCAAGCGCTTTCGCGTATTCCTTAACTCAGATTTGACTCAAAAAATAATTGCCTGCTTATGTTCAATTAAAATTTTTTTTTTATTTATTAATTCCTCATCCAAAATGAAAAACAGCACGTGTTTTCTACTCAATTGAAATATTTGCATTATAAAAAATGTTTTTCTATAGTATTGTTCTTGGCGCAAATGGTTTTTCTCGAATATCTCCGTTAAACTCAAACTATTATCGATAGACAGCTTACATTTTTCTTCGTGTATCTTTCTACATAAGTTTGTTATACAGTTTTTCGAAACTTATAAGCATTACTGTATTTTTGAGATTTGATGGTACTTCTAAATTTTTATTTTAAATTTGAGAACGTTTTTGGTTAATTTCAGTTCAAGAAAAAATATGCAAATGAATCCTTTTAGTACTTATCTCAAGTTATTCAAAATATTCTCAGTTTACAATAAAGTTACTGACTCCGTTTCGAACGTGGACATAACGCTGAAACCAAAAAAATTATATAATCATACACTACTTCTTACCGTTCAAATTTCAAGCTTTTATTGACTTGAAGCATATTTTTCGAACTTTCAAAAAAATATTATTCATAATAAACTCTTTTTTATTTATTTTATTATCAGCCAGAAGCATTTCCGACCATTTTCAATAAATTCTCTACATCTGTGCTCGAATGATTCGAAAAAAGGTAAGCTATTGTTAGACTCTATCTTTAAGGAGGAGGTAGACTACTTTTCAACGCTTTGAGACTGTGCGCGGGTAAATCTACATATTTTGCAATATATGGGGTCGAATATTCTTTTTCCTCCATTTCTTCAATCCAGTTACACTTCTTAGTTCTCAAAAAGTTTCGAGAAAAAGAATATGAAAGGCTTGGCTTCGTTTCCGTGTTCAAGTACGTGCACTGTGGTTGTCGACTGAGCCCGCGGGAATTCAATTGTTTTTTTTCCTAACTCCGTCGTGCCATTCGCGCAAAAAACTCTGAGTCCATAGAGAATCGAGAAACATGTTTTGTAGGGAAAAATTGTAACGTTTATTAAAAAAGTTCAAAGATACAGAGATTTTTCAGTAATGGAAAGAGCAGAAGGTATGTTTCGAAAAAATTCTGCATCCTGTAAAGAAAAATGAAATTGAATATTTTTGATTTGGAGATCAAAAACAACAAATTGAATATGAATTTACTGTCGGAAAATTGAACAATAAACAGAGATTGAAGAAGACTATTTTTCAT
>WSXT02184977.1:0-20618 GCA_011762715.2 Neuroterus valhalla | reverse complement strand
CCGTTTAATAGCTATTATCCACTTTTTCCTTAGATTCTCATCATTTGAAAAGCGATGTTTGCCTTTATTCTCACACCTAAGTGCCACACACATACCTGGCATCTCGAAATTAATGCTTTAAATTTGATTCAAAATAAACGTCAACACTGTGCAATATATGTGTATAGCAGACGACGCCACCGTCTGTTATGTCTTCACGCTCCCTAGCAATCCTAGCGGCCACAAGTGTCAGTCGCCGTCCCCATACATGTCTCTCCTCCCTCCCTCAATTCTTCCAATTCTCCTTACCCTTTCTACCCTTACTTTTGCCCCTATGTCACTTATCACTTTCCTTACCTCTCCCTCTCCTGTTCCGCTTTTCATTTCCATCCCCTTAATCACAATATTCTTGCTTCTCTTCTTTCTCTCTTCTACTTCTATCTGTCTTTCTATTTGTTACATTCTCCTATGTACATATTTTTCATCATTCTGTGCGTCCTGCGCATCTATCTTCATACCCTGCTCAGGCCTTGCTTCCAATTTGCTTAATCTCTCTTCTATTTTCCTACGTTTATCATTTTCTTTCAGATGATTCTCTACACTTTCCACTTTTTTTCCATCCTTTTATTTTTCCCACTCTTCCCAATTAATTCTTTCGTAATTTTTTTACCTCCTCCTTGGTCTCATCCCCTCTCCTATTTAACTCGTCTAGTCTGCCACACATCTCCTCTCTTCATTCCTTTATTATTTTTACTATCAAACTCCCCCCCCCCTCTCTTTCCGGTGTTTTCCTTTTTAATTTTTATTTTATTTATTTTTTAAGTCTTCCGCTTTCTCTATATCCTCAAGATCATCTTTCTTTTTTCTTCCGACGATTTTTCCCTCTCACTCTCGCTGCTTGTCGCGCTAATCCGTTTCTGTCATTGGTCGAGAAAACTGCCTGACGTTCGGGTTCCCAGGCTAGATGAGCGCGACTTGTATTTCTAAAAAAAAAATTCGAAATTTTACATGATTTATTTCACTCATGCGACTTTTTCAAGAGTATTATATTCGATTCAACGCCTGCATGATTTGAAAAATAATATAATTTTATTATTTGAAAAATTCCAGGACACCATTTTGTTAATATTTTTCAAAGTTTATGCCACTATTGATACTATTCGTAAAATCTCAAGTGAGTTGGAGCCCTTCAATAAAAAACGGTAAAAAGTTGAAAGGAACAATTGTATAGCGTTAGATCTTTATTTTCGTAATCTAATCATTACAATAACTGAAATACTCTTGTGCGTATATATACATTATTTGCGCCATTTTTATATCTTCAATGAAGAACTTTCCATCTCGCAAATGAGAAATGTACAGCAGCCTTCTAATAATTTTCTGAATGATTTGCGAATAAAAAATGTTGTAAAATAGCGGAGGTTCTCTTTAAAACTATGCTTTTCTCGCTTAACGTAAAATATATATGGCGATTCGCTCGACGAAAAATAAATACATTTTCTTAGGACAACGAAAGATGCTCTGAAGGTAGCGAACATTTTTTTTGTCTTTACGTAGTTCAAAAAATAAATTGTTCTTTAAACCTCATGTTTTTGTGAATTGCGCAGAAATAATTATAAATATTAGGTATAGATAACATATTTGTAAAATTAGATTCAGTTCAGATTGTTCGTTGTTTAGTAATCGGTTTGGCCCAGCACGCTGTACATGATCCTTTTGAAACTGTTGCTCTGATGGATCTTCTCAGCATCGTCTTCAAGAACTACCTGCAACAGAAAATTAAAATATAATGGCAACTAAGAAAAGAATTTTTCGCATATTTAATTATATTTCAATTTGTTCGACAAAAATTAATTCAAAGAAGTTGTGTACTTAAAAACAGATATATTTCTTTGTTAAATCTTTTTTTGTATGTAAAATTTGCTTTGAAATTTATATTTGAATCGTAGTAATTTTTAAATAATAGCTTTTTAGAAGCAAAGTTTTGATTAGCGAATAAGCAATGTTTATAAGTACACAAATGAGACGTACAAAATTCAGTAGTCATTGATACGATCCTTAACGAAAGGAAGAGGAAAGGGGCGCCTAAAGTTTCCACCCTTGAAAAAATTGGATTATGAGGACACGAAGACATGAGAAAAAATAGCAGGCAATTTAGAGAAAAAGAATTTCACACACTTTCGTTTTCAATTTATCGTCATCACTTTCTACTTGAAGAATCGAACGGCTGGATTCCACAACAGCCTCTACGCTCGGGCTAGTAGGCAAGGGGGGAGATACCGCGATGCGCGTAGATTGAAATTTGGGCACGGAAAAATCTTCGCGCATCGCGGCATCCCCTCCCTTGCCAACTAGCCCGAGCGTAGAGGCTGTTGTGGAATCTAGCCGTTCAATTAAAGGAAGAAATCTAATATCATTATTTAGAAATTATCTCAAAATAAAGGGTTATATCCTTCCGCAAGTTTTTTTTGCGCTTTAATAGAAAATTAGAAAATGAACAATAAGACTTACATATGGAGCAGGACTCCTCGGTGCAGCATGATGTGCCTAAAAACCGTAATTTAAACATAAATATAATTCAATGAAAAGCTCAACAAAAAATTGAAGAGAAATCCTTGAAAGAATGTTTACACGTGCATTTTTGAATAAACTACGTTATGATCTCGACTCAACGTTTTTGGGTGAAAATGAAATTATTTCATAATGGAACGGGATGGAGTGGAATTCAACAGAATTCAAGAGATTCCAAGTGGAATAGAGAAAAAAACAATGGAATTTATCCAGATTCAGAAATGAAGGACTTGTTAGTAAATGAGAGAAATTTGAATCATTTTCATGGAATTTAACTGATCTAAAACTGAAGTTAATTAAAAACACTGGTATTCGACCAAATTCAAGGAAATTTAACTTTTCTTTTCGTGGAATTTATCAGGATCGCTTATGATAGTACGGAATAAAATGGAATACTTTATGAAATTCAACTAAACTCAAACTTAGCTCATTCGAAATTGATTGCTTCCGACTACATTGTAGGTAAATTTATATAAAAAATAGTACAACAAAACTGAATTGAATTTAGGAGAATTGAATAGAATTCAGGTAAATGCAAGGCATTTCAATCAATTCAAAAAGTATTGGCCTGAAATTTTGCGAATTCATCGTAATTTAAGAGAATTTGCTGGAATTCAACTGGACTAAATGAAACAGAATAAATCGAACTATACTAAACCTAATTCAATCAAAGTAAATGGAATCACGTTATTTAAGAGGAATTTATGTTTATTTAAAGAAATTAGACTTTTGACGTAAATTCAATGGAATTGAATGGAATTGAATGTGCAAATATACAAAAAATATTTCAAAAGTCTAAATTATTGTGACAAATCACAGTTCTGCAACCATCGCGTAATAAATATAGGGTTATGAGTCCATGAAACGATTCATTGAAACATTGAAAGTTTCATGAAACTGAAACGTTTCATGAGATCAAAGTTTCTGAAACGTTTGAAAGTTTCACAAACACATGTCTGCGCTTGCGCAATCATGTCAGGTTGAGGTTAGGTCATTTAATTTTTTGAATAAAATATTTTTTAATCACATGTTTCTAACAATTAGCACGTGGTTCATTTTTTCAATTATTGGAAGTAATTGGGTTTGAAATACAAAGCATACAGTTGAATGTTTACATTTAACAATTGATAGTATTTTCTCAAATTTTGAATTTTCCCGCCCTAATGTTCGAAACTTTGGAAACGTTCCAAAGTTTCCAAAGTTTCATGAAACTTTTCATTTGGTCAAAGTTTCATGAAACTTTACAACCCTAAATAAACATATGTTAAATTGTTACATTATTTATACAGAGATATTTTTTATTGCATAGATGTTGCATCGTTATGATACATCTACAAAACTCATTTACACTGTTCTTAGATAGTTATACAACAACTGTTACTGAACAATGAAAGATTTTTCACTCTCAAATCCCATTCTATTACCTTTAAAAATTGAAAATCTTTATTTACATATTCCTGTTGAAGATTTGTTACGTAAAAGTATCTTTCGATATATAATAATAATAATAATAAATCTTTATTAAGTTGTCAACTAAGAAACAAAATGTACAAAAAAAATATATATATAAGGTGCATCTAAAGAACAACTCAAAGGGCGAGGTACAACCCATAATTGCTTTACAACCTAACCTGAATGGGACGGTTTTTGCACGAGCGAAGTGAGTGACAAAAGTCTCATTTGATGAAAATCACCTCTCACACACGTATCAAACAGTACTTTATACCACGATAGCCGGAAAAATCATGTCAAAGTTGAGATTTTGAGGTTAGAGTGGTATAAAGTGTGTAACAACGTTCCAGAATTGGCACAGAATGCACTTAACATTGTTGTAGAATACTTACAAAACCGTGTCCTAAATTAAATTCAAAAAATCTTACCCTGTTCTGATTTACTTTTTGTGGAGCAAAAACTCCAGTTCGTGCTGGCTGCCTGATTTCCTGGACATGATCCCCCAATGCTTCCTCCTGGAGAGCCTTGTAAGCTTCGCTCTTACTCGGGTCGTACTTCACCGGTTTCTTCAAGCTATATTGTTCGTTTTATTCTTAATCGTCTGATTTCGCGAGTTCATTAGCAGCAACCAATTATGATTATTTTTATTATTGTTAATATTAATAAAATTGCAAGTTATTGCAAACAGTTTAAGCATCTGTTTGAATCTACTAATCTGCATTATTTTATCTCTCGTGCAAAAGTACAACTCCTAATTTAAATCGGAAACGTGCAAAAATGTGCTAAAATTTAGAGCGACAGTGCAGGCTTTAATTTTTCCAAACACGACGTTCGTTTTTTTTCAAGCTATATCAGAAACTCCTCTTTATACTAGGACCAATGATTCAAGTTTCTTGCACCCTTTTTTCAATCCTTTGAAATTTGGGCACGATTTGTGCAAATGTGTCCAATTTCAAAACTGGAGTATCTGAAAGTAGGGTAAGTACAAAGATATTTCAGTCTCTGATGTTGCCAATACTGCTGAAAAATTGGCAACATTTTCAGAACTTTCGCGCGGGAAAATTTGTAACTTGGAATCTGATTTTTCAGGAATTCTCGAATAAATGTTTGCACTAAATCTCGAGAACGTCGATTTATGAAAGGAAGCCAGAAAGTTAATACCAAATAGAAGGAAAGCTGTTTACAGAAGTATTCATAGCTTTTGTTAGGATTAGTGAAGGTTTTACTTCTAGATTCGGGTCTACTCTTCTGTATGCATGATTTATTACTATTTATTCTTCAAATCAGTTATTACGTAGTATTGATGATTATTATTTACTTGAAAATACCTGCAATGAAATTTTTCCTATCAAACACTTTCTACTGCCTCCCAAAATTCAAAATGTTCATTACTACAACAGAAAGTACTGGCTTTTAAAAATAAATAAGACAATTTGCTATCAATTGAAAAAATTTAGAACTGAACTGAAAATATTGAACTTTTGTGAAATCGCAATGGGATGGGGATTTTTTTATTTAAAAATTTGTCCTAATTTGGTTTGTTAAATTGAGGCCACACGTTCTTCGAAGTGCCAGCCAAGGCCTGTTCTTTCATAATTCTCGCTTGCTCTTGAATTTGTTGTTTTTGTTTCACGAAGGAAAAGTCTATGAAAATGCTGCAAAATAAAGAAACAGCGGGTAAATGGTTTAGCGACTATTGTATACCTTAGACCGAAGTAGGTGGGTAGAATTTTTCCCTATTCTTTCTCTCCTAGCCTTTTCATTTTTCATAATTTTGCATATTTTTTTCCAGAAGTTTACACATTTATCAAAACTTTTAGAAAGGCAAAATAAATATATTTGGTAGCGATAATAATTTTAAGAAGTCCTGCAGAGCCAGTTTTTTGGAAGACTTTTTATGCCTTTTTAGAGACTTTTGTATCCATTTGTAATGCATAGAAGTTTAATTTAAGAAGTAGTAACAAGAAGCAAAAGCCAATTTGTTATTCCAATTCTTGAGTAAATTATCTACGGCAAGCTCTATAGACGACAAAGCCGCATAATGTCGTTTTTTTTGTTAAGAGAGTTAAAAGCTATAAGCGATTTGCAGAATTTTTTTGTTTCTACAATAAGCCTCATATTTTTATTTTATTACTTACGGAATGGCAGATGCCTGACATTTAATAGTGTCCGCTATATTTTGTTCTGAGTAGAGTCCGATCGGTGAATTGAATTGCTTTGCGACAACCTGTCGAAAAAAATCAAGTGAAACGTGCAATGTTAGAACTAAATATTTCTTTAACTTGTTTATTAGGTATGAAAGATGTACAATTAGTGGAGTATTTATCCTTTATTTTCAGAAATAAGAGTCATTCACAATTTATTACAGAAAAAAAGCTTTATAAATAATTTATGAAGGGAGGATATTCTTATATAAATAAAAGACTTTTTATTATTTTCAGTGTTGTGAATATTTTCATGTGAGATGATGATAAATTTATCTAAAACAGCATTTATTTACACACTACCGTCGGAATTTATGAGATCGATTGACGCAAGCACTATCAAAAATCACTGCTGGCTTTTAACCACGATAACTCAGCGAAGAGAAATGATTGGGAACCGCAGAACTGTGATGCGCCATCTGGTGGCGAAACGTAGTACTAATGCATGTGGGCTGGTTGTTAACCACCACGTGCTAATTGTATTGAGACCGGTGATAGGGAAACAATTAAAATTCCTGTGATAATGAAACTGTCATAGGACAGAACATATCTATAAGTCATAATGGATGCTCTTGGCCTCAGCATTCACAGTTTTCTAACCTCAAAAGAGCATATCAATCCAAAAAAGTTGCATTTTGAACTAAAAAGTTGAATTTTACGGCCTTAAGAAGGGATTTTCTAGGAGATAGTTGATTATTTTTCCAAGAAGGACGTATCTTATATTCAGAAAGACGGATGTTCAAGAAAACAGTCAAATTTTCAAGTCCCTGAGCGCTTCTTGCAACAAAGAATTACATGCCCAGCATGTAAGCCTCTTTCTCCTCCGCCAAATTTCTGCTTGAAGGTGTAGTTTCCGTAAAATTACAAATTTCAGTGATATTGAGTTCAATTTTTCTTTAAAGTTACACAAAAAATACGAAAAACCGTTCTCAGTCCGTATTTCACCTGTCAAACAGCCCACATGTGCCGGCCATCTTGGTTACCTCCTCCCCTGTGACGTCACGATTTCTGATCCCAATAGAGCATTTGAAGGAAAAAGTTGGAAAGCCTATGAAATTTCACATCTAGTGATGTAAAACAGATTTCCTTTTTATCTGCTGAGGAGAATACAGCACGTGATAAGTTTTGAAAAAAGATTCTAGATTTTCTAAAATTTTGTACCTCGACTTTAACTTCTAACATGACCTAGGAAAATTGTTGCGAAAATCAAAAAAATATAGGAAATAGAGCCTGCAATTTTATCTCTAATTTAAGCTAAAGAAACTTGAAAAATCTCCATCGGTTCTCGAGATACGATTAAAAATGTTCAATCGTATCTGAGTTGAGTTTTAGTCGACGATCGCGGTTTTCGGCTGGTCTGCTGCTCACCTCCTTCGTTGGGCCAGGACCGAATACGCCACGCACAGAGGTGGTGCTTGATTGGGGCACTCTTATACTTTTAATTCTGCTCAACAGTCATTTTTATTTCGAATGATTGTAAATTTTGTAAATTATTCATTTATTTTTTTAATTATTCACAATTATTTCAATTCACAATCATGCCCATTAAAGAAAATAAAAAAATGATGAACAGTTTTTTTATTTCTTAAAATTTTTAACAACAAGAATATTAATAAAAATGTAGATACATTGTTACGAGACTGAACTATTCTTCAAACGAATTCAGCATCTAATTTCTAAATAAATTATTTATATGAAAAACTCTCAAAAATATTAAAAGTGACTAATAATGAAATTATCATTATATATTATTATAACTTCAATATATCTACATTTTCATTAATCATTCTGAATTGAAATAATTGTAGATGATTAAAAAGCAATGAATTATTTTCAAAATGTGCAGTTGTATGAATTAAAAATTACTGATGAGCAGAATCGAAAGTATAAGCAGCCTCAATCAAGTTCCACCTCTGTGCGTGGCCCATTCGGTCATGCCTCAACGAAGGAAGCGAGCAGTAGACCGGCGGAAAACCATGATCGGCAACTGAAACTCAAATCAGATACGATTGAATATTTTTGATCGTATCTCAGGAACTGATGGAGATTTTTCAAGTTTCTTTGGCTCAAATTGAAGATAAAATTTCAGGCTCTATTTTTTATGATTTTCAGATTTTCGCAACAATTTTCCTAGGTCATGCTAGAAGTTGAAATCGAGGTACAAAATTTTAGAAAATCTAGAATTTTTTTTCAAAACTTCTCACGTGCTGTATTCTCCTCAGCAGATAAAAACAAAATCTGTTTTACATCACTAGACGTGGAATTTCATAGGCTTTCCAACTTTTTTCTCTCAAATGCTCTATCATTTTTTTTCGCTGAGTTATCATGGTTGAAAGCCAACAGTGATTTTTGATAGTTCTTGCGTCAACCGATCTCATAATTTCCGACGGTAGTGTAATACGAACGTTCAAAGTAGCTAGAAATGAGCTGGCATGGGCGGCGCACGGGGATAGAGCAATAATTTCGTTCAAAACCACCTACAGGTCACAAATCAAATAAAATTCAGCCAGAAATGTTTGTAATTGCATTAAAAAGAGATTCACGAAGCTAAATTTTCAAAAACAATTTGTTTACATTTTTTTAAAACAAAATAAAAGACTTTTGATCATAGCTGATTGAAAATTTTCCATCAGTTTTGCGAAATAAATTTTTTTAACAATTTGTTTGAATCAATCATTGCTGATTTCAACTTTTTTTGCAAAATAAATTCTAAAATCTAATTCTACTGGAAGAATATGCTCGATGCAATGTATTTTATATTTAAAATACAATTTGTTACAACCATATGACCAAATGATTAATTTTGCATAATCTATATTATATCTTAACAAGGCTTTAAACGTGTAAAAGGGAATTAATAATAATACAAATACAACAGATGTTAACCAAACGGTTTTGTAGTGCACTGGTTTCGAGATCGTCATTAGTTTTGCAAAAAGATATGTCGGAGCAAATTATTTTTTCTAGATTAATTATGTATTTGTAATGAATCGTGTTTTTAAATAAGAACTGATTTCAAATCTCACTGTATATAAAGAAATGGGTTCTTAGTATTCATTAAGTTGTTTCGAATTATTATGTTGGAACAAATAAATTGTTTGGAAAATTTATGGACTGAAGAAAAAGTTTTTTTCACCAAGAATAAAAAATGTTTCTATCCCAATTTTTTAATATCCCGTATGAGTTTCTGAATATTAAAAACCTGATATTTTTCTCCTGAGAATACCGAATTTTTTTCCATAGATAAAGCCTTATGTGTCGTAACCATAGCAACCGCGACGGTGGCGCCACGAGTTGTCTGATTTCCCTCCAATTAAAACATTAAAAATAGCAAGAATTTGCAAGTTTTTAATGGGCTACTAATGTACAAATTTGTTGTAATAAAATAAAATTATAAATCAAGCCGTTAAAAGCAACTGAAAGTAGAATTTTCTAATAATTTTATCATCAATTCAATTTTTGATATATTAGTCATAATAAAAAAAGGCTGATATTAATTTAAAATAATTATCACTTGAATTGAATCTATGTGAACCAAGTAAGGTTAGGTCAGCCATTTTTATATTTTGGTATTTTTCTGTTAAGGAACCCGAGTTTTCTAAAAATCAGCTTACTGATTAGTGAGGGAAAAAAACTTTGGTTCTTTTATAACTAAAATATCAGTTTCTTTAAGGAAAGGAAAAATTTTCTTGGTGGAAAAAACTCTCTTTTCATTGTGGATTTAATAGTTGAGTTCTTTTTGGTATTTGTTCACTTGTTCTGTAAATGTTTTTTGTATTTTATATTAAATAAAAAAAAAAAATTTATTCTTAATTTTATTTTCTCTGTTTGTGATTCTTTCATTTTATGGGTTAAGGGTTTATGAATTTGGGGTTTATGCTCTGTGAATCTATTTGGAATTCCTTTACAAATATTTCTGGCTATATTTGGTTTTATTTGCTCAAGATTTCCGACCTGTAGATGGTTTTCAACATTCCACCCCCAATGTGCGGCGCTCAGTGGGACAAATAAAACTTCAAACCAACAGATTTCGTTTTTTGCAACAAATTTAATTTTAAATTACTCGGCGAGATACTGTATAAACGAACAATAAATTTTTATTCTATAATCAACATGAGCAACAAATTCGAATGAATATCAAATTGTGAATTTGTTTATAAAATCAAAGGATCAAAATCTCCTGGTTAAAAATTGACGGGAATCTGTATATGAATATGAATAGTATATTACATGGCGAGTGGCGAATGGCCAAGATTACTGACGAGTGTGGAGTTGCTGGCCCGAGCGCAGCGATGGCAGCACCACACGAGTCAGTGATCTCCGCCATTGGCCACTCGCCATGTACGATATTTTTCATAAGAAGTGCATCGAAAACTCGGCTTTTGACGACTCTTGAAATAAGAAAAAATAGAGTTTGAAGGTTATGGTTGAAAACATGTGAGAATCACATATATAATTACTATAATGGGTTGGCATTGTTGACGCCTATTGAGCGCACGACTCAATGATGCCAATACAGCAACACTCTCAAATTTCTTGTGCTTGCACAACTGATTTACTTTGGCCGCTCCAGCTGATTTCTATTCGCCACTAGAGGCGAATAGAAATCTCGGCAGTGATCCGACATATTCGCATCGCTCAAGCGGCGGCGACTGAGCATTGTTTTTATGACAAAAAAAAAGTCCCAAAGTATTTTGAATCTTGAATTAGCCCTTTTACTTATTACTTTGTTGATACATACAGAAATATGGAAATTCTATTAAATGTTCTAATCTGCTGGATATTATTCGTGAAGAGTGCTTTTACTGATTCCATGATTTATTATTTAACTATGAGTATCTATAGACCAGAAGACGGGTTCATTTATGAAAAAGCCATTTTCGTTGCTGAAGGAAAATAAAAATATGTTCAAAAAATCCGAAAATGGGTCTCCTAAATTTAAAAAAAAATTTATTTTATCTCTATTTGATAGAGGAGTACATGGATAGTATCCGAGTTTTTTAATATCCCGTATAAGTTTCTGAATATTAAAAACCTGATATTTTCCTCCTGAGAATACCGAAGTTTTTTCCATAGCTAAAGCCTAATGTGTCGTTACCATAGCAACCGCGACGGTGGCGCCACGTTTTTTCTGATTTCCCTCCAATGAAAACATTAGAATCAGCAAGAATTTGCGAAATGTACAAATTTATTGTAATAAAATAAAATGATGAATCAAGCCATTAAAAGCAACTGAAAGTTGAATTTTCTAATAATTTAATTCTCAATTTAATTTTTGATATAATAGTCATAATAAAAAAGGACGGTAATAATATAAAACAATAATCACTTGAATCTGTGTGAACCAAATGAGGTTAAGTCAGCCATATTTTTATTTTGGTATTTTCCTGTGAGATTGTCCTGCAATTGAATATTCTGAAATGTTTTATTAGAATCGGGATTTTTCTAGAACAGCCTGGATTCTTTTTTCTTATTCTTTTTTTTTCAATATTGCGATTTCTCCTGTCAGCCCCTTCTATATATCTTTTCTTCTGTATTCATAGTTATTTTATAGACCAGACAATCATGAGCCGCCTATTTGAGCTGTCAAATAAGAAATTCCTCCAGAAACATGAAATTAGAATTTCCGAAATGTACAAAAAACTATATATAAATACAAGTTTGAAGGCATATTTTTTGAGGTGTTTTTAAGTGCAGATTCCTCTTACCAACATTAGCCGACTGTCGAAGAGTTTCAGGGTTCATTTTCACGCTAAAAAATCGAACTTCTAGAGCGATGTGTTTTATGGGGCCATTTCACGAATTACATAAGATTTCTGAATTTATTGAGGACACGAACCCTAAAATGACTCGAGTGTTGGTAATTGTCGGTATCAGTAATCTGCAGCTAAAATCACTCCAACCTAGTTTTGTATGTCCAAGGTCAAAGAAAAATTAAAAATTAAGGTCAGTATCAGTTTAAAGAGTCAGTTTATTAATAAAAGACACAGAGATACGAAATCACACAAAATTCACGTGATATGATATTATATTATGTATATCGCAGTGTTATTTTTTTTAATGTAGCCAATTATCGAGATCACTCTGGGGCTGCAGCAGCACATCTGGGTCCTGCCTGATGACTTAATGATAAATGATTGTAATTATATCTTGATGAATTATTTATGATATAAGGTTACTTGTCGAGAGGAGCGATGGTTACTTGATGAGACTGCAAGTCAGGAAGCAATCATAAAAAGTTATAAATGTATAAAAAAGATAAAAGCATTATCAACTAGGAATATAATTTTTGATCCAATTTGAGATTGAAACAATTATTTATTTAGCAATAAATCTGATTATGTAGGCTACAAGAAATTTCTTATTTCGCAATGGGAATATTTTTTGATTCAATTTTTAATTCGAGTAATTGATTATTTCTGAGGAAAATAACATACATTGTACTGAAATAAGACTTCTCTCGGATAAGCAATATTATTATTGGTGATTTTAATTTCTGAAAAAATCAATCATCTATAAAGCAAACGCGAAAGCGAGTTTTTAGAATGCGAAGCTTTTTATAGTAATTTAATCAAACCTTAGGTAAATCATTAGGTCCCAAGACACGTTGGAGAACCGACTCAGCCACCTGATCAGATTGTTTATATAAAATTAAAAATTATAAGATTCTACAATAAAGCAGATCTACATTTGATATCTACATTTTTTCTATTTACAATAATTACAATTCCATGTTAATCGAAAATAATTATTATACAATTCACCTCTTTGCATTTCAGACAAAAAGGACAAAAATATTACCAATAATTTGGAAGATAAGATCAAAAAGAGAATATAGTAGGAATACATATATGAATGTTGATTTAAGTCAATTTGGGTGATAAATGAATTTGAATTTTTGATATTTGGTATTATTTTTGGTCTCTTTTTGACAAAATGCAGATTTACAATAATTTGTTGTTTTTAGCGTAGTGTTCATAATGTTATTGTGTATTCACTTACTACAGGCGAGATATGATACTTGAATTTACGTACTTTTTGTTTCATAGCAACTTCCGGATTTGCAATCTCGTAATGATGAGGAGCTGCTCTGATCATCGGATTTGGATGATGACGAAGGTAGCACTCACCAAGGGAGGCATCCTTCTTGATTTTCGCACCAGGCAAAACAAGAGGAGTCGTTCGATATGGCTAGAAAAATAAATTTTTTGAGTCAACATTAATAATTTAAAGAAATATTTTCTAAGAAACATTAAGAGATTTCCATTGAATCCGATGATGCTCTGAAATTCCTTGAAAACTTTCAAAATCCCTGTAAATTCCGTAAAATCCTAAAAAAGGCCTTGAAATATTTCAGAAACTATTAATCTTTGAAAAATTCGGCAATCCATCTAAGCCCTATGAAATTTTTCTTAATCCTTGGAAAATCTTCGCAAATCCATATCAATGTCGGTAACTGGTGATTCTGTGACTATACGAGTATTGCAATATTAGGATCTTATATATTTTCACCTTAACATGAACTCAAAGTAATTTTTTATCAATTTATGCATACAAATATTTATTATCCATTGACAATCTGAACAAGAATGGTTAAGCATCAGTTTTATGCGTATAAATTGAAATGCATCTTCAAATTTACCGCCTTGCGTTAGTTGTCGCAACCATCGACGTATAAATTGGAATGCTCATCTGTATGCGCGATCTCGAAAGTAGTAGCAAGGGAAGAAGATAGTGCTCTATCCTTTGCGCGCAGTGATGGCTCTAGCCTTTCGTGGGCCCCGTTTCATTATTCCCACTTCACAAAATCTATTTTTCCGCCAAATAATTCCCAAAACTTTCCCATGTAAGTTTAAGAAAATTTTTTCAGAAAATATATTTAGCATTGTGTGGAGATGCACGCATATGCTTGAACGGGTCTTTCTACATAGGATAATTATTATCATCCTGATCGTTCATATTCCATTTTTATATTTCCAATGATCGAGATTTGGAAATATTTAATGAAATTTTTCAAATTAAAGTTTCTAATTCTATTTGATCAAAATTTGTTATTAAAACTGGCAAGATTTATCTAATAGTCAAATATTTTATGTATACTTACTAATAATTTATACAATTTTTTGGTTAATTTTTTATGTTAATAATTAATTTTCGAAGTGAGTATGCACTGCATATAAGCATAGATTTTCATGCCAAATAAATAAGACAAGCTGAAATCAATGGATTCAATAAGTTCAGCAATGTAAACTTTAATATTTATGACCTTAATTTTGTCTAAGTTCTTTATTTCGTAGGTTTATTTTGAAACGAATATTATTTATTATATTTAATGTAGTACATAATATTTATTCCAAAATTAATCATTGACATATAAATACTATATGTCAATGCTGTAAACAAATGTTTTTCTAGGTTATAACGTCAAGTCAAAAATATAATAATATGATTACCTGCGAAATGAACGCCCGTTGCCCACGTCGCTTCACGTTCGCCAAACAAAGCACATAAAAACAATTTTTTTAAACAAGACAGAGACAATTAATATTAAAAACTTCAAACGAGCTTGGGCCCTCAAAAGCCGAGGCTGAGTCCCCATTGAGGGTCCCGCTAACTACTCATACAGGCCTGAGCCAAAACCAAGAGCCAATCAGAAAAAGCAAGACGGAGACAACCGAAAATGCATCCTATGTCCCTTCTTTTCTACACCAAAATGGATGCGCAGTGGACATGAGCGGTCCAGTTAATATGTCCTTGCTCGTAGGTAGTAGTCTTCGTTAACGAATTGAACGAATGTAAATGTAAAAAATGTGAAAAATAAATTTGTATTCATATTCTACAATATCCTTCACGTACATAACATTCAAGTAGTACCCTGTTGTCTAATTTTTGATTTCATATTGAAAAATTTGTATTTAGAAAATAAAGTAAAGCAGAATTTTCTTTCATAAACAGATTTCCATTGACGGATCCAGAGAGAATCTGCAATGTTGGTTACAGAGAATGAAAATGCTTCATAACTACTATTAATGCATTCGTATTATTATTTCAGTCTACCCACATTTTTCTCTGTTAGTTTTATTTGTATTATAATACTTTACTTTTTATTTATTTCATCACATTATGTTCTATTTTCGCATCTCTATTTTAGAAAAAAATAAACCTAAAATCTCACTTATGTCAATGATTTTCATAAATTTCGGAATTAAATCTTTTTAAATTTGAAATTTCTCTTTATCGGCATTCAATTTTACCGCCGAGAAGTGAAAAACTTCCCTCACTCAACGTGGCGACTAGGCCTCCAATTCGTAACACGTTGTCAGACGTTTTTCACACGGGATACGCCATCCAGTTAGTTGAGATTCCGTAAATGCGATAGAAAGCTCTTGTCTCGTGTCTCGTTTTATTAAATAAATGATACAAAAAAAGATGAATTCAGTGATAAAATGACAATGACGGAACCGATTACAGACATGAAGGAGATATTTTATCGTGGTTGAACCTTGAGAATTAAAAATGGAGCTTTTTAGGGTAAATAAGTATTCTTTTATCCTCGATTCATCTTTGAAAGAAACGAAGAGATGATTTCTCGCCCTTTATTAGGTGTAAAAATCGTTTTTTGAGGTTAGGTTATCAAAGAGCATGGGCACTAGGGTTTGTGTAATTCAGGCAGGTGGCAGTAAAAACGAAAACTGACGGAAATGTTGACCGTAGCTAAGTGGCGGCGCTGGCTGTACTTGCAGGCCAACAGTTCATAAAATACATGGGAAAAGTAACAAGAATGTTGTGTTTTTATTTTTATAAGCACATAAACGAAATTTTATTTTGTGCTTGAAGATAAAATTTTAATGTTTTAAGACGTCAAATTTCTCCAAAAAAATGCAAGAAAGGATGGGAGATGCTCAAGAATATAATAAGAAAACCGGGAATTACTGTATTTGACCTAGACATTCGGAAATTTTACCGTAGAAATACAAGAAATGACCGCTTTATTTTTATGAATAAAAAGAGATTTTAAACGTATTTTAAACGTTTATAAAACGTTTAGAGGAAATTTGGTAAGCGTTCAAAAGAAGTTTGAGAGAATTAAAATTTTGAACGATCGAAATTACGACCGTATTCCAAACTTTTGGTAACGTTCGATCAAAAAATATATCCGATAGATGGCGTGATCTTTCTCGCAGGTGGCAGGAAATTATGGTGATTACTTTATAGACGACTTTCAAGCATATGTTTATGAAAAAAACCCAGTTTTCAAAACGTTTGCAAGACGTTCTGTGTTATCCGGGTTGATTTTATATGGAGAAAATTGGACTCACTACAATCAGAAATTCCATAGGTTTGGTTAAAAATTCATTTGTTTGGTTGAACATAAATTCTTTTCAATTTAAAATTTGAGTAATCAAATTTTGGTTGACAATTCATCATTTTTAGTGATAATCAATTAATCTGTTTGGAAAGTTCAACTCTTCTAGTTGAAGATTCTTGGTTTGAGTTGAAAACTCTTATGTTTGGTTTGAAATTGGTTTTCAAACTAAAAATGTTACTGGTCCGTTTTCGAAAAAAAATTATTTTTTCAGTTCGAAATCCAACTTTTTCGTTGAAAAATTTTATTTTTCAGTAGAAAATTAAAGTTTCTACTGGAAAATTAATCTGCTTGCTTAAATATTCACCTTTATGGTTGGAAATTAAAGTGCTCGAGGTAAATATTTAACATTTTATTCGAAATTTCCTAGTTGAAATAAATGAATAATTATGTTTCAAATATTGTTCATGAATACAGTTTTCAACGCTCCAACTTTATAATATTTATATATTCTTCGAATCCTATTCTTCATAATATAAATCGTTAGAAGTATTCGACGTATTTTTAGAACCCAATCAATCTTTATAGATGTCTCCATTTTTTACAGGGTTATCGGCCTAAAAGTAGGGCCAGCGCCGTTACGCGGCTGTGGTCAGATCTCACGTCACATTTATTCTACAGGCCTTCATAGGAGTTCCACTTGACTGGTGTAATTGTAGAAAAATCGAAAATGTTGATTGATTTTTTGTTTATTATATCAATCCATCTATATTTATTATGAATCGATAGCTTTTCATTTTTAATTCATAAAAGCGACTTATACACTGTCACATTTACTTATACTAGATCGCATTTATGTATAATTGGACATTTCGTTTATTTTGATATCAGAGTTTCTTATATATACATTGATATGTAATGATTTTATATAAATTGTTTTTTTCAATTTAAGGTTTTTAATTATTAGGTCGTGCATTCCTCTATGCATAAATAAATATTTGGAAATATTAAAATTAATATGGATGAGTTCCTATATATTTTCATTTTCATCATCCTGCCTAGAAAAATATCGGCGTGTTAGCTAGAAATTTATAGGCACTTCTGCCAGAAAACGCAGTTAGATAGACTGTCAAGTTCAGTTATATATTTCACCTAGAATGCCTAACTGAACCTGGTTAGATGCGCCACCTATGCTTGTCTAGCAATAAAACAGGGGTGTCCAACGCAAGGCTGGCGCGCTTCTCCTTCCTTCCCTTCTCCAAACGCTCCTTCGAGAATTCTCTTCTCGTTTCCCCTTTCCACATCGCGCTCACCGCATGAACGCAATCAAGTTGGTAAGAGAGGAGATTGACGAGTGATGGTTATTTACACCGTTGCTCACGCGTTGGAGACCTCTGCAATTAAAGTATAGGCACAACAGCTAAATTTCCAAGGTACTGTACCTATATTTCGCCTGCAAGAAAATCTGTTCAATACAGCTAACTATTTAGGAAGACGAAATTCAAATCCTTTGAAATTACTTTAAATCTTTTGAAATGCCTTGAAATCCTAAGCACTTTCCGAAATTCCTTAAAATATTCAAAATTCATTGAAATACACTGGAAATTGTTTCGAAATTCTTCCAGAAAATCTGTTATCCCACGGACTATATCGATATTCTTTCCAACCTTTTGAAATTGGAAAAAAAATTTCTAAATCACTCAAACCCTTTTAAAATCTCCATAAGTTTCGAAATCCCCTGATAAATAATATATAATTCAATCAAACATTTCAAAATCTCTGAAAATATTATAAAATCTCTCGACATTTTATTTAAGGTTTTATGAAATCTTCGGACATCTTTTGTAATAACCTAAAATCTTTGCAAATCCCTATGTACTAAGTTCCTGAGAATCCTTTGAAATCCATTCTAATATTTTAAGTTTGTTGGGATCCCATAAAATTTTCCAAATTTGTGGATCTTTTCTTGGAATTGTACGAAACAGTTTAAATTACTCAAAAACTTCCACAATCCCATAAAAATGTCCATATATCCCGAAAATTATATTCCATAAAATTAGTTCAAATTCCTCCCAAACTTATACAAACCACTGGAATATTCCATGTTTATTTATACCTATTTTTTCCTTTGAATCCCGTGGAATGTTGTGGATGAAATTTTCGAATCGATTTACATTTTTCAATGGATTTGAATTTTTCGAAATTACATGAAGGCCCCATTCAAATTTTCATAATCCTTTGAAATAGGGAATTCTTATCTGTTAAAAATTCATTGTATCATTTGAAGTCCCGTGAAATTTCCTGAAATCCTGTGAAATTTTTAGGAAAGTTTTCAAAATTATTCTGAAATACCGTATAGTCCCAGGGAATATTCGAAATTGTTTTTATCTCATCAAAACCTTGTGAAATGACTTGAAATTTCTTGAGTTTCCTTGAAATCATGTGGAAATCAAACATAGCAATGAAATTCTGATAAATATTTGGAAATCCATCGAAATCCTAATAAATGGAAGCTTGAAAACTAACAAAATCTTAAAATTTCGTGTACGTTCATATATTGAGTAATCCTTCAATAATTTGTAAGTTGAAAAGTTAACTGTTAAAAATTTTCCAATCCGTTTCCATCGTGGCTACAAAATTTAAAAACAAACTTTATTTACTGAGGAATTTCTTCTTCGTACAAACTTCGCACGATTGGGTTGTAGCCAAAAGATAGCGTCACACAATATCAATATAACCTGACATTTTTTTGGAAAACAAACATTCTTGTCGTTGGCACCTGCATTTTATAATTTTCAAAACAACAAACTCGTTTGGAAAAATTAATTTATATCGACACAAAATCAACTTTGATTAATTTAATTCTTGAGAAATGTTTGAATGAATCGAAAAATTAACCCCTGATAACAAATTTGTTTCAGAAAGTTCAATAACCAAAGAATGAAAAATATTTCGGACTTCTGCCAACCATGTGTCAATTACCCTATCGATGAAGCAATGAAAAAAAAATTGTTATAAAATAAGGTCGGGGCTGATGATCGCCAATTAATCTGCAGTCGGTCTCAATATAATAGCGCAAGGCGCACCTACGCATCTGTTACCAAAATAAACTGTTAACGGTTGATAACAGATGTTCTGGTCATCTCGACGTCAGGCGATTAATCGCCTTATAAATTATTCTGCATAAATAAATAAAACCAATACAAAAAAATAAGGGCGAAATCGGGATAAGTATAGATTGTAAAAGGATTTGGATAAAGTTCCGAAAAGCGCTTACCTCCAATTTCTTGGGAACTCTGTACACTGACGTATTTTGACGCGCTGATCACGAATATGTTAGTGAAAATAGGCGCAAATTTGATTTTCATGGTGAAAACCATGAAAAACCCATGAAAATTATGTTTATTTACGTTTATCTCAGGGAATAATAAAAATTTATTAAAAAATTTCAGATAAAAGTGGTAGATTTTGAAAAAATACATATTTTATGTTTTATATGTTTTTGCGCTATGACTGACGGTTTTCGATTAAATAGGGGAAAATTACGGTACAAAGTGCAGAGTTTGGGTGAGGTTCGGAAGAGCGCTCAACTCCCATTAACTTGAAACTCTGTACACCTACGTATTTTGAAGCGCTGATCACGAATATGATATCGATAATCCCCGCAAATTGATTTTCATCGTGAAAACCATGAAACCCCTATAAAAATCATGTTTCTCCACGTTTAACCCAGTGAATAGTGAACACTTATAAAAAAAGTTTTAAATAAAAGTTGTAGATCTTCTGAAAATACATATTTTATATTCTATATGTTTTTACCCTACGACTGATGGTTTTCGATGAAATAGACGACAAAAATGAAAAATCACAGACATCGTGCAAAATCTCTAGTCGTGCGAGTTAAATTGTATGAAAAATTCCTGGAAGGCTGGATAGACGTTGAATATTAAAATTCGCAGAAATAATGAGCCTAGGAAATTCTTGGAAGGGTGGATACAGTCGCGTAGAATGGATGAGAGAAACGAAACTTACGAGAGCTGACATTGTTCGGAAGGAGACCAGGAGGACTATTTTGAAGCTTCACTCCTTCCACACATTCTCCGACC
>WSXT02184976.1:0-36624 GCA_011762715.2 Neuroterus valhalla | reverse complement strand
TATCTATATGTATGTAAAGAATTAGGAATGCTTGAATAATTATTATCTATTATTTTGTATTCAAGACCTTACAGTTATAGGTATATGTGAATGAATATGTATATGGATATATTATGTGTATATGTATATTGTATACATTATATGTATATGGATATATTATGCGTATATGTGTATGTATATGTATACATTATATGTATATGGATATATTATGTGTATATGTATATGTATACATTATATGTATGTGGATATATTATGTATATGAATATGTATATCTCTATGTATGTGAAGAATTAGGAATGCTGGAATAATTATTATCTATTATTTTGTATTCAAGACCTTACAGTTATAGGTATATGTGGATGGATATGTATATGGATATATTATGTGGATATGTATATGTATATGGATATATTATGTGTATATGAATATGTATATCTACATGTATGTGAAGAATTAGGAATGCTTGAATAATTATTATCTATTATTTTGTATTCAAGACCTTACAGTTAGAGGTATATGTGAATGAATCTGTATATCTATATGTATGTGAAGAATTACAAACGCTTGAATAATCATTATCTATTATTTTGTATTCAAGACCTTACAGTTATAGGTATATGTACATGAATATGTAAATGGAAATATTATGTGTATATGAATCTGTATATCTATATGTATGTGAAGAATTGGAAATGCTTGAATAATTATTATCTATTATTTTGTATTCGAGACCTTACAGTTATAGGTATATGCACATGAATATGTATATGCTTATGTATTTGGATATGTATATGTATATATTATATGTATATGTGTATGTTATGTGTATATGCATATTTATATGTATATGTAATGTGCATATGCATATGTATATGGATATGCATATGTATATATTATATGTATATGTATATGTTATGTGTATATATTATGTGTATATAATTTCACTTTGATTCGAAATATTGTATGCTTTTTAACGAAATAACAGCATTATTTACGAATGCAACTCACGCGCCAATTTCTCAGTGCATATAATCATTCAAAATTCATTTTTATAGAATGGATCAAATATCATTTCTTATAAATAGTAAAATTCGACTCGAAAAAATCCACGAACATCATATATTTATATCAAATTATTATGGAATTACGTCGCAACGACGTCTAGGATCTAGACCATGACTTTCCCAATGACTGTCCCAAGTGGAATCTGCATCCAATGATGTTCACATCATTGTTGAAAATTTCCTATAGGCCCAAATGAATAGAAATTTCGAAGTCTAAAACAAATCGTTTCGGCTGCAGTGTCAATCCTCTATTTTGGCACTTCTCTTTCAAAACACAAAAAACTTCTGCATACGTACTTTCTTTTTTGTCCATAAGTAAAGAAAACACGAGTGGAATGTAGTACCCATTACATAGGCAGTGGATGGTATATAATTGTATAAAAAATTTTGTACAAAAGTCGAAGGTCATGTCTCCAAAAAGAATGTCTTGGTACTTGCATAAAAACTCTAAATTCGAGTTGCAGGAAAGTATCACGATCTTTTTAGATTTCTCATTGTGCATTTTTTATAATTTTGCACGGGAAAAGATTGCTACTGATGTATTTAATGCTTCTTCTTTCAAGTTTTTCAATCGAACTCCAATCCAATTCGCGATCAATTAGTTTTGATGGCCTGTCATTCGAATTTTCATCTAATTTTCTCTTCACACTAATACTCACTGTATGCCGCGTTGAAACTTGATCACCAATAGATTCATGGTTACGTACGCCCTCTTTCCTAGAAAATATGGGATCGGTATCACTGCCTCAAGTGTAAAACACTTGGTGAACAGTCTTTTGTTGAACAACGCCAATTCTGCTCTCCAGTGGATTTTAGTTCACGGCATTTCCTAAACTTATTTTTATCTATTACAAGAAGCACTTTTCCTTTCTCACTAAAAATAGTTTTTACTTCCATTTTATGAAACAACCGATTTTCCCTGCTCACACTTCAAGATCTTGAGGTAAGCTAAATACATTTTCAAATTGCCGTTTTGTATTATAGCCTGATAGGTAAACCTTCGGCGACAGGATCTTCATTTCTTTCAAAAATTTGGCGACTCTTTATTACTCTATGAAAATTTTAGCATTCTTAACTTGAATGGGCAATAGAATTTTATGCATTTTCAATTGTAGATTTTTTGATGTTTTATGGTCCACATAGATTGAAAATTAAATCAAACCTTTCATAAAAGCTTTTATAATTTTATAATCATTCACGAAATTATTCGTTTATTTCTTGTTTCTTTTGATATTAAATAATTTTAATGAAATTGCGTTTAGGTTTAAGAAACCTTTTGGAGCGGCAAGCACTATACAGAAACGTACATGAAGGATTGAGAAAGGAGTTTTGATAAAAATAAATTCTGAGTGTGAAAATGTTTTCTGGCTCAATTTTATTTTTGATTTATGTTGCCCGTAAGTTGCATATATAAAATTATTTCACAATATAATCTAAGATTCAATATAATATTATATGTTTTAGAATTGACAGTACTGGGGTGCCACATCGCTACTCTTACTCATTTTCTGACAATTCTGGAATTATCAACTTAAATCCAATATAAATATTATATATTTGAACATATTTTTCGAAAATATTTATCTCGATCAATGTGTAAAAACTATTCTATAATATCTTCTGCATTTTTATTTTATTGGTTTTATTGGTTGAAAAATGTGTATTTCTTGCATCAAGATGTTTTCTCGAACTGCCTACCAAGCCGATAATAGAATATATTATAGCAGGATGAACGGTACGAACAGAAAGTAGGGTCGGGAGTAATCCTTGTATTCTAGCCGTGTGCGCAATTCGCGAAGAAAATTAAGAGGGCCCCCAGACTTCCAGGTCAAAAACTTACCTACTTACACTTACTTTTAATGATAAAGACAAAGCAGAAGTAATTGCAAATGATTTCGAGGCGGTCCACCAGCTCACAGCCAAAATGGGAGAACCTGAAAATAACAAAATTATTGATTAACTATGCAGCGAAACTGTCAAAACTGAATTAAAACTAGATAAAATAAAACTAACCACTCCAAGAAAAATTAAAAAAGCCATCTCCACAACTTAAGCAAAGAAAGCCCCTGGACTGGATGGCATTCAAAATATAATACTGAAATACCTTACCAAAAAGGCAATAGTGCAAATAACTTCTATATTTAACGCATGTCTTAGCAAGGGCTACTTTCCTGAAGACTGGAAAAAAGCAAAAATACTGCCAATATATGTCAGGAAAACATGAAACCTCTCCTCAAAGTTATAGACCCATCAGCCTACTATTTACTCTTAGTAAAGTTTTTGAAGCCGTCATTCTTAAAAACTCCATGATCATGAAAAAAGCAACAAGCAACTAACCCCAGAGCAATTTGGGTTCAGACCAGGGCACTGGACGGTTCAGCAGCTAGCTCGGCTTACAGACTATATTAGCACCAATTTTAAAATTATTCGTAGTACAACTGCATTGTTCCTCGATATGGAAAAAGCGTTCGACACAGTATGGCATGAAGGCCTTATAGTTAAATTAAATAGCTATAACATACCGCAGTATTTAATCAAAATAATAGACAACTTCCTTAATAATAGAACCTTTACAGTACAAATGATACATTGTCGAGGGAAAAACACATAGCAGCAGGAGTCCCGCAAGGATCAGTATTAGGACCAGTATTGTTTTTATATTATATAAATGATATCCCAAAGATTGAGAATCCAAAGATAGCTCTATTTGCTGATAATACTGTTATTTATACTGCCTTTCGACGGAAAAGGATAGCGATTGCCAAATTGTAAAAATATGCTCAGGAACTAGCGAAATATTTCGTCAGAAGGAAACTCAAAATTAATACTCAAAAGACTGAGTTAGTGATTTTTTCCCATAACGATGGAGATAAAGAAATTCCAGAATATAAATTGTATAATTAAACCATAGAACCTAAGAGGCATGCCAAATATCTAGAAGTAGTACTAGACTCGAAACTAAGCTATACGAAACATGCAAAAATGGCGCGGAATAAGGCTGCTGCAATCGTAGGATAGCTCTACCCACTACTATGTAGCAAAAGCAAAATGAGTATGCATAATAAGTTAATTGTATACAAAATGATCGTTAGACCAGTCATGTTATATGCAGCTCCTGCTTGGGGAAACACGTTCAAAACTAATATAAAAAGCTTGCAAACAATACAAAATAAGTGCCTTAAAATGGCTGTTGATGCCAAGCGAAATACTAAAATTGTAGAACTGCACGAGAGACTCAGAATATCCACAATAAGTCAGGAAATATATCGGTTAACAAACGAATTTTAAGTAAATCGCGTTCCTACTCTGTCAATCCTAAAGGATACATCCAAGCTACGTTATGAGGATGCTCCCTTTAGGATAAAATACAAATTACCGCAACATTTGCTGCAAAAGTAATATAGATATATTTTACATAGCATAATCCTCGCAGCAATTCTAGCTCAAGTATAAAATGTAAATAGTTTAGGTTAGGTTAGGTTAAGGAGTAATATAATTCAAGTCGACACATTTAAAATAGTTTTTTTTACATACTTTTCCTATAACATAAAAACCATCAATTTTCAAATCCAACAATACTAAAATCACAGCATGAACAAAGCAATTTATTTAGGGTTAAGTCGTTTCAGTTACGAACCAAAATATTCCAATGTACAAACCATATAATAGTTTGTACATAATATCTTCAATTTATAAAATACTGTATTCTTTCAGTACGCAAACGTGTTTTTTCTTTTTGAATTACGAACTATGGTTTAACATTATACTCTTCCGGTACGCGAAGCGCGTATTAATTATTATCAAATGTTTCGTTTTCGGTATTGGATTGTTGTGAAGTGGAACGAAGTTTATTAGTGCAATTAAATTGGATAATTTCATGTTATAAAGAAGTGTACTATTCAGTTTTTCCCACTTCCCATTTCGAAATTTCGCGGTAGTCAATTTTCTAATTGATACAAAGCAGCACGAACCACCATCGGAGGAAACAGCCAATCAGCGTTGAGCCGAATTCCAAATTATCTGGACCTCAAAGTTGGGACGTAACACGGACATGAAAGGACAGCCTACCAGGAGAACGAACCACTCGGGTTCGTCACATCGTTCACCAGGTCCCGTGGGTTAGGTCACATAGGTACCCTGCTCCTGAGGAGAGCAGTCTCATTTTAGTTTGTGGTAGGTTCGTGGACAGTATTTGTAATGAAATTCTTGAATTTAAGTGAAATTACTGAAGCGTTGTGTGGTGCATGATAAGGTAAGTACCAGGTGGTAGCGTGTCTTGTGCCTTATTTGTCTAAATTAAACATTTTATTTGATTTGTTGTGTAACGCAATTTTTTATCTTGATTTTGGATTTCCTTTTATGAGTGAGAATAAGAATTTTCACAAGAAAATCCATTTTCCCTTTTTAATTAATTCTTTTAATTTTTATCGAGATTTACCCGCTACCTTCTTGTTTCTGGGGAATCGTTGCAGTGATTCCTTGGTTGCTAGACGTTACTTGCCAATATATTAAATCAATAAATAAAGTTTTTTTGCTAAATTTATGAAGCCTCGTGCTTACAATCAAATCTTAATAAATGTTCTTGAATTCAAATGTTAAATATGAATAAATTAATTTTAAAAATCGTTGGTAGCACAGATTCTTTGGCTTACGACCTATGAATGTAAGACTGAGGTGAGACTGAAGTCAGCCAAATAATACAAAAATATCTTCATCAAAAATAAAGGAACCGCACACACTGCACTATACATAGAATAGGAACCTGGAAAATTAGGGACGTCAATTTCGGGAAACCCAAACAAAATGAAAGCAACGATCTCGGGAAACCGGGGATACGTTACAGCACAAAGAATCGGTGATATATAGTTCAAACTTTCATTCTCGGTGATTTTATTCTATTTTTTTTTTTTTTGAAGCACCAAGACGAATAGCATTGAAAGGCATTGTCCCTTTTCAATATTCACAATATTCACTCTCAGAAGGCATTTTATCGCATACAACTTAGAAAGTCGTCAAGCAGCATAGGGTGGCATTGATCTAGTTGATACTTTTTTCCATGGGAGGCATTGTAGCGCATTCAGCTAAAAAGATATCCGAACAGCATTAAATGGCATTGACCTAATTAAATACTTTGCTCCATTGAAGGAATTCGATGGCATTCAAGTTGTCGACTCAGAAAAACACATTAAATGTCATTGAAATGTCAGATCATCGCCTTTTCGTTTGTGCGCATTTAAAACGATTGGGACGAGACGAATTTTATAAATTAAAGCGCATTTAATGGCATTTGGACAAAAATGCAATTAGCACGTATTCAGAAGCATTAAAGTGCCTGTTGGTTTTATGCTATTCAATGCATCCGAATCAACTCCTTGTCACCAGGATGTTTTGATAGCGGAATCGAATTCTATAATCTTTTATCCGAATACATTGTATATTACATTAAATCCAGTTTACTTCTTTAGATTTAAACGATTTTATCACTACAAAAAGGAATCTGCTCTTTGCTGATACATTTCACTCCCCTGATAAATTTTACGCCCCTAACTATTTCTTTAGAAATAATTGTAATCAAAAATATCCTGGGTTTGTACCCTCTAATTTTCATTGGAATCTGTTGAATGGCTCACTTCGTATAGATTTTCGACTGTAACATTGAATTTTTCGTTACATACACGGAAAGAAATTTGGTACAACAGGGACGCTTACAGGCAACTTCGTTGCGCCAAACTGTAGCACTCCAATACGCCTTCTGTTTTTGACAATTGTTTTCCCTGTCAGAGAACGCTACGTTCACAGTGTGGGCAACTGTCGTCTTAGAAACGGATAAACTAACCTTATGGGACAGACGCGTTTCAAATTGGTGTTGCTGCTGCTTTCATACCTTGGTTGCACTGGCCTACCACTATGAATGCAGCAGCTGTTAAAAATTTCTTTCCGTGTATGTATAAATTAAAAAACTAATGCGTTTAATAAGAATGAGGTTATGAAGATCGCTTACTTGAAATCTCGGACATTATGTCTAGAGATGCAACATCGATGTTGAAACATCGACGATATCCATGTTTTTGATTCGATATATCGATATTTTAGAATCAACATTTTTCTTTTGATACATCGATCCCAAGTATCGATGCTAAGATTCGATGTTCGATGTTACATGTACATACAATATACATAGTGTGAGTGACATAACGTATAGGTATACTAGCAGCCTTCTTGTAATTTATTGTGTTGTTGCTGTAATAGTGAAATGATCTGTAAGTATATTTTTAGCAACTTGGTTCAAATATCTATTAACAGATTGTATAATTTAATCTTTACGGAATTGTAAGGATTGAGAAACATTCTAAAATCAGTCCGCGTAACCTAAAAATTTTTATTACCTCAAACATGACCCGTGAATCACTGACGTTAGATTGATTCCATTAAACAATGTAACTTTAGGAGTTTAGGCTTAGGTGAATCTTGGCCCACTTATCTAATCCAAAGTCTATACCGATTCCTTGCGTGTACCTCTCGACGATACTAAGGGCATCTTCAAGACGTTCTTCTCCAGAAGCATGGATTTTTAAGTAATCCATGTAAAATATCTGAGTGAGCCTATGCTCACGAACATTAGTTCCGTCAGAGAGGTATCCATGAGAATCACAGAGTGCGAGGGATAGTGGCAATAGTGTGATGCAGAAGATGAGAGTGCTCATTGTCTCCCAAAGAGGCATTAATCTCTCAATGCATCCTACTATATCTGAATGAACCTTTAAGCTTTTAACTGACAGATGATAAGTCTATGCGAAGTTTAATTAAAATCTTTCTGGTAATCAATCCAGGCCATCGACAGAATGCTTATATGGTTTGCAGCGTCTTGGCAAGCACCCCTGTCGATCAGCAGGTTTTCCCGACAGCCTGCTGCACCTCTTTTCGATCCTCAGTGTTCGCAAATCTTACTCCATACAGGTCCAATTATCCGAACAATCCTGTCATTCAGGATAGATGTAAAGATCTTATACACGGTGTTCAGAAAAGTCATGAGCCTGTAGTTCCTTGGGTTGTACAAGTCGCCTTTCTTCGGAAGGTGTACAGTTCGTCCTAACACCAGCCATTGCGGAATATGGATCTCCGACTTTAAATATGGGGTAAAGATGCGGGCCAGATGTTGGTGTGTCGAAGCAAACTTCTTCCATAAAAAGTTCTTAATACAATCCGGACTAGCAGCAGAGAAGTTCTTCGTTCCCCTCAATACTTTCTTTACCTCCTCAGCAGTGATTAGTGGGCCTTCCCTCTCGGATATTATGAGGTTATTCCACATCTCCTTGAAGGTATGATGTTCCCAGTACCTTTTTTCAATGGATGCTTACCTTCGTAAATCTCCTTCCAAAATGTCTCGGCTTCTTCGTACTCCGGTGGGGGTTTGACAAAAACAGGAGGATCGCTGAAGAGGCGCGAAGGGTTTCAGCGAGAAACTTTTGATCTTCACTGACCCATCCCTCCCTCTTTTTAATTCTCCTCCTTGCGTCTGATAGTACTCGTATTTCGTGATCAATGTGCTGCTTGATAGTCATCAGCTTTGACATTTTGAAGGTGTGATGATGGATTCTCACTTCATGATTGAACTTCCGGATCCTTGCCGTAAAAGGCTTACCAGATTTTATGTAGTCAATCACACACTACATACGGGACACGTTTCGTCTTGCCAAGCCAATCTTCTTGTTCTGTAGATGCAAGAGCTTTTGGGTTTTTCCATCAATCGTTGGTTTGGACCTTCGATTTGAACCAGCCAAAACTGTCACCGCATCATAAACTAAACAAGTGATGGTCCAGAGATCGGCATCTTCTGAGAGATCTTCACGAAGGATAGCATCTATTTGAGCAAGATAATGGGGCTTGGGAGGAACCTGAATGTTAATGTTTCCGTCTGCGGCTTATTCTTGCAGCTGTTGAGGAAACGTTCTGCGTACATCTCTCGTTCGCGCAAGGTTAACGGCACGGTTACTTAACACTCGCCATGGAAGATAAGAGAGATCTAGGTGTTTCTGCAACCACAGAGTGAGCCGGCGCGCGATGTAACCTCTGCGGCTAGGGACAGTACTGGCATCGTAGCAACTAAGCAGGTCATTATGAAGTTGATCCGTCCATAAGGAACGTCGATTGTATCGCCGCTTCGTCATCGTCATCTAATTCAGCACCCCGAACTCTGGAACGATCGGCGATTCTCGCAGAACCATTGTCGGGTGCTCTGCGCGTTCGATCAATTTGAACCGCATTCATAACTGGATAAGGGTTTCCATAGTTATTCCCACGAGCAGCTAGGTAATGGAATATCCACCCTCGCAGAGCCTTGCATGCAAGAGCAAGGCTGCATTCTCCAGATGGTCGCCTGGTATCCTGGAGACACCGTAAAGGACACCACACCCAGATGCTACTCAGCTTTCATCACGGTTTTTTACGGCTTAGCTTGGGAGTTTTTACTTCGGAACCATCCCTGGACAATTGTCGAGTTTCGGTAACCTTATTCAGCAGAAACCTTCGGCACCAGGACCCTCTATCCGCAACCTGAGGACGCATTCGGTGGCTTTGTTATAGGCCCATCAGCTCGATGGATTTTTACATTGATAACCTCATAATAATCAGTAAATTTTTTCAATCATGTGAATCTCGTATCGACAGAAACTTTTCCAATTCCATTTTTCTATCCCACTGGAATTGAAATGTATTTCATTCTTATTCCAGACAAACTCAGATAAAGTTTGGGAATAACTAGCGATTGGGATAGAATGCGGCATACAGCATTTTATAATATTTACGAATATTTTATAATCAGGGAAATAGCTGATTGTTGCGTTAGTGAAATATTTGGTTAAGAGTGTTGACTAATGAGTAGTGGTTTATCGGAAAATACACATACCAGAGTCGTTACCTCATGGGTCATACGCATTAGAATTAAAAGGTTGTCCTTCTGGGTTATTTGCATTTCATAAGTAAGCCGTAATGCATAGAATTAAGTTACCATATTGCTTGAAGATGATTTCAAAATTGATGTGATCTACTATGCAGGAACGTACCCAGATATAAGTTTGGAGAGGTCGCATCAGGACTGTTTAGGTTACATTCCTTAAAAAAGGAAATAAGAAAATCTGTGAACATATTTCTGTACGATAAATATGTAAACCTGAGAATGAGGGGTAGATGAGGTAGAGTCTCTGTGCCCCTCTCCCCTTCCCCCAAGATCCGCGCCTGCTCTATCTATTACCATATTGTTTGTCTTTTGTCAAATTCGCGACAAGTAGATGATAATGAACTTAGATTACTGATTATTGCCTTTATCACGTTATCATGATGTATAGATTGCTCTTACAGATCATTTTCAGGAAATTAGTATTTAGTCGTTCATTCCATAAATAATTTGTTGCGTGATATAACAAAGTTTTGTACTAGTGAACGCCAAAATCATGTTTATTGTTAATCCAAAAATACATTTTTATTCGAAGAAGGTGAAGTAAACATCAGAAAACTATCACATCATATAACTATCTAGTTCAAAGAGATACTGTCAGAATAGAATGCGAAAATCTGAAGCATTATGATGAGCTTAATGAGAAAAACGTTAATAGATAACTCCATAATAAGTTATTCCAACATTCAAAGGATGTGACGAACTAGAAAATGAAACAAGAATGGAATTTGCTGCAATCATGAGTTCAATATTCAAACTTTTGCGTTCTCAAAAATTTCAGGATACCTACTCCAGTAACTAAAAAACTTGGCTCCACAATTGTTGCATAAATTTTCAATTTTGTTTAAAAAAAAATATTTATATTAGCACTCTTTTTATGAAAAAAATTATCGAACGCTATTGACAATTACTGCGATAAAAATTCAAAAACATAAACCTTCAAATGGGTGACTTCCTCATGACGATCATTCAATATATAAATCTTTATATGTTCTATTATGATTTGCCCTATATTAATACATCCATCATGATTTTCCTACCAGGCGGAAGAAGTTGTTAGAGAATATATAATCGTTAGACAATATGAAGCGATATTCTTTAATTTTTTCTTGTCGTGATATTATCACTTGTTATACGTAACATGTTGGTCCAACTTCTGATTACAAACAATATTATATTTTGATAGGAATTTGATTTCAAATGTACACCTTGTCAGCATCTACTATTCTATATTTCCTCGTAATTCTACGATTGTAACCCACTGGACTTTCAAGAATTTCTTGTGGTGTCATAATTTCAGCCTCACCGCTTTGCATATTTATTTTTGCCCGTCTTCCTTTCATACCATATAACCCTACAAGATAGCCAGTATTCTCTAATAGTGCGAGAGCCTCACCAATGGGTGTCGATAGCAAAATATGTTTTTGATTTGGAAAAGGCTTGAAGTCATTATGTTTTATTTTCCTAAGGATGTTTATATTAGGACGAAAAACGTATTCTCGGAATTGATACACCCGACGCGGATTAATTATGGGAATAAGCCGAATACGTTCAAGTTGTGTAAGTCCAAATCCGAGAACGTTAGGAATAGTAGGCTGTGCAGGGGGGGACCTCGCTCTGGCATCATAGAAAGCCTCCTCAGGAGGAGGAAGACTGACAGCAGACTGGAGTGTGGGACGAGAAGAATAAGAAGTTCTGGAGCAAACCGTGCGTGTAGCTCCAGGGATTGGGTCACCATTAGGTAAGCAATCGAACTGTAAACTCAATTCTGCAAGAAGAAAAAGAGAATTTAATCCTTCCTTAGTAAAGAATATGGATACATTATTAGTACGAAAATTAATGATGAGGGATAATACGTATGCGGATGAATTCTGAAATAAAAGTAAAAAAGCACGCGCAGCCGCAGCCTTGGTGGAAATGTCGACAGAAGAATGGACACTAAAATTCAAAACCTTGCACGTGTAATTTCAAGTAACGATTCCAATGTTATTTCTTTATTTGTGATGTGTCCTGTGTACACATAAATTAAAACCCCCAAAAGTACAACGTGTCGGAGCAAACAATCAAATGAAGTGGTTTAGGCGTACGAGCGAGGAAGTGCGAGAAAGATCAGATCATAAGGTGCAGTGGTATCTTCTTATGCTCATTTGACTCAATCCTCAGTAGGATTGTAGGATATAGTTTTTTTTTTCATTGAATTCTCTGCTCTTCATTTTACATGTTCTTGTATTCTTCTCCCAGTCTTTACTCTTAACTTTTTTTTTTCAACATCCTCCTTTTATCCTCCCCTTTCATCACCTTCTCTCCGACAGCTATTCCAAATAGGCTTTCACGTTTCTTCTAACTATTTCTGTGGTCTTCATTATCTCTTCTTATCCTGCTTGAGATAGAATACTTTGTTGACTCCATTTCCCAGTCTTTATCTAGAAAATTGTTCTCCATCCGTTAAGCTGAACTCTCGTTTAGCTGAATCTCCATTTACCTGAACGCTTCCACCCTTGTTTAGCTGAATTCGAGCGGTCTTCTCTACCCCCACTACTCTCGAGTAGACACGGCAACTGACGGTAGCAACCAATTCGAAGTCACCTCCAGAAACACCCATGCGTAGGGGGACAGTGGTGGGAATTTCTCCTGGTTTCAGCTAAACGAATGTTTGCGTCGCGTAGGGGTTCAGCTGAATGGGAGTCTTCTGTATTTCCTTCTTTCTCTTGTCCTTGATAAAAAAACACTGCATATCGTGGGACACGCGGTAGATTCTCTTCCTAAACTATAACAACAGCTACCAGTTACGCTAAGCTACACTCTTTGTACAAGTAAGTGTGCATGTTTATGAGAAAGAGAACGAGTGATCGTCAGTGCCCGCATGTGAGTAGAAGGGGAGCTATGAGTAGGTTGTAGGTGGTGAGGCCCCCCCCCCCCCACTGGTATTCATTCTCACCTCTTGCGTTCTTTCCTTGATCAGGTGTTGGAACCTGTACAAAGATCCCATCCTTCCTTCTCCCAACATATCACGCGCATGCGCTAATGTCTTAAGAGATGTTATCTACATCAAAAATCTCTTTCTTTCCATTCCTGTGTTTTTTTTCGTCCTTCATCCATTTCGCACATCTATATAACGCCCCTTACTCCGTCATTACTTTTCTTTTATGTTCCCTGTTCTTCGATATGGATAACATTTCAGAATTTGAAGCACCCCGTGTATCGTACCCTAGGCGTGAGCGACTCTGTGATTCTAAATGCGATTTTATTCCTTCTGGGTAGAGTCATATGGAAGCTTGCAATCAAAAATTCCAAAACTTTACCTACAAAACATGCAAAACGCAATATAACGTTTTGAATATAAAATGAAGAGCGCAAAATTTTCTTCCACATATGTGTCACTTAGCCACAGTTCACGGTACTATAGTAATAAGCATTATCTGATTAGTCTAGAAGTAGTTCCTAGACATTGAAATTTTTCAGTAGTTATAGAATTCCTCTTAAATAAATGAATTTCGAAGGTTTCAAATTTGTCAAGCAATTAGGTTAGAATGCAGAATAAATCGCAGTAATTCTTTCTTGTGAGGATCCTAAACTTAATTCGGGATTATAGGAATATTATATTATATTATTTACCGATAGAATTGAGTGCAACAGCCATGAGAAATACTGCGTGGTGAACAAACTCCATTCCTTAAAATTAGTGAAAAAATATCACAAAGTGGGTTGAGAACTTTCTCAACAGTAAAGCTAATGAATATCGTGGTGCTTTATAAGAGTGAATACACACATTCACATATATATATCGTAAGGTCAAATTCATATCAGTAATATGGAAGAATAAATGCGGAGTGAACAATATTTTGATAAACGTAAGAGCATCTCTTCTGCACGCTATGGAATTACTGTCCTTCAACAGAAAGAATGTATTAACTGAATATGTTGAAATTGGAAAAAAATACATATCATTCGGAATCGGTAGGAATTTGCTTTCAATATATAATTGTTTGATTTGAAGTTTCTTCTATTTTCTTCCAAAAAATGTCAAGCAAGTCCTGAAAACTCAGATCGCGGCTGATTTATTCTCTTAAAAGATACAAATATAAATTAAAACTATTCTGAGTGTGATGGTGTGTGTGCTTATAGTGTGAGTGTGTAAGATGTGTGTGGGTGTAACTCTAGTAAATGATACTTAGTGTAAATATAGGTGTAAGTGAGGGAGAAAATACAATGCGAGTGAGCGGAAAGCATTAAGTCGTCCTCCTCTCTTAACGGTAAGCGGTACGGTGCGGAGAGAGAAAGAGGGGTGAGAGAGGTTATGTTCAAATTTAATCTCCCGCGAGGAATCTATCTTATCGGCCCATGGAGGGAATCTCCAGGTTCGGTCATAGCGGAGCGATTTCTCGGAGCGGGTACGAGGAGTCCACATCGATCCGGGATCGGTTGGGATGTGAAGCCAACAAATCCTTTTGTCCGGTACACGGCCATAGGTGCGCCATTCAGTCGCAGATTGGGTGGATCTCGCTTTGTCCCCGTAGAGGGTCTTTTGCGGCTACAAGGAGTCCAGGTCGATCCTGGATTGGTTGGGGTGTGAAGCCAACAAATTCTTTTGCCTGATACACGGCGATAGGTGCGCCATTTAATCGTGGATCGGGTGAGTCTTGCTTTGTCCAGCCGGTCGGTTGGAAAGGGCGCGCAGGCGCGTAGGAGGTCTCTCGCCTCGTAAAATCACTAGCGTATGACGTGATGTCTATGTGACGAGTTATGCCTCGTTACATAATTATGAAAATTATATCGTTTAACTGCATGCTTACCCTAAATTTAGGCGAAAAAACTAATTCTGATTGATTCATTGATCAATTTCAATTTACAACAGGGATTCCAGATATAAGCGGAGTTTTTAGGGTTGGATCAACTCAGACTACATTGGCCAACCTTGACTAAATTTTTTTTAATCCCCTTTTTTCTTCTTCGAGTTGAGAAACGTTAGTTTTCGGTCAAGATATTTTCAATTGTTTATCCTTACTCTTTGCTATATTGGATTGCACAAATTATTCAGTAAACGAAATATATGGACTCAAACCAGAACTATGTCCAACCTTGACAACCTTCCTCACACATTATGTATTTTTCTGTAAGCAATTTCCTATTATTAACAGGTTCCGCGTACTCTATTAGGCTCGTGGAGGTATGCTATTTTGCTTGTGAAAAAGTTTGAATGTACTTTTATCTGAAAAGTATGACCATACATACAATACACAGTGGAAAAGAATATGAAAAACCTAGTCGAAAATCAAAGTTCTAATATATTCCTTATTAAACAATACATATGAGGGTTCTCAAGGTCACTGATTACGCATCTTTCATTAAATTCACCGAAAACAAAATGGCGGACACTTTTATGCAAATTGCAATGACTAATGCTATAAAAGTCGCTACCGATGTTTCTAGAATCGCTCAATCCTAATTTAATATTGAAATTCCGAAAAACATAATGACTCAAAATGATTGATAATTTGGAAAAAGGGAAGGGTTTGTGCGTGAGAATTGTATTTGGACCATAATTAAGGAACTTCGCAGTCCTGTAAAGTAAAGTAATGACTTTTGAGTGGAAGGATATTTCGCTGCGACAATGAAACACATGTAAATCAATTTTTTTGAATCATTCTATTATTATCCTGTTTATTAAACAATTATTGTTTACAATTATCAATTATTCCACATGTTTATCAATTATTTTATTCAATTTTTTAAATTCATATATACCAGTTCATTTGGTGCCGGCAGAATCATCACTTATAATTTCATCTCTCGATTCACCTGAAATTCCGCTCAATGCTTCTGAATTTTTCGTTTGGCTGCACTTTCCTGCAAAATCTTCTCGGAAGTGTTTCATATATATTCATTCCACATTCCTTGTGCTTCCTCGGACACTTGGCCAATTGGAGGCAAAGATGCATCGATGCAGTTTTCAATGCAATTTTCCGGAAATTTTCGACATCGATTTCAAGGCCACTGGAAGTCGCTTGCAATATAGTATAAAACTTTTCAATTAGGTTTTTATCAATCCTCGTCATCGATGCAGGAACTTTTGAATTCTCTAAATTCAACGAGCTGTGTTGCCATCATCGCTGCAAGCGTACACCTATTTTGGTTGGTCAACGATAAGTCCTTACTCTTCGCGAAATTTTTTTCGGATGTTCTTTTTCCTTCCATTTACTTTTTCTGCGTCAACTTCACGAATTTGACACGTCTTCATCTTACTCCGATAGGAAATATGCAAACAGCATTAAAAAAAACCTTATCCACGCCTGCAGACTCTACATTCTAAAATCCAAATTCTAATTATAAATTTCTTTTTTAACATTTCATTTATGTCGTTGAATCGCGAAGAAGTAGCTTGGCAGAGATAACTCAACGAGGTACCAGATAGTGAGTTTCATACCTTCCCATCGATCCTGGCCAGATCGATGGTAGGACGTACTTTTCCTTGAGTTGTTTTTATTTTTTTTTTTTTGTGAAAGCTATTTCAAGTGGTTGACAATATCTCGACGAAGATGATCGTAGATTCTTCCAAACAATAATGTTTTGATCAACTTTACTTTTTGAGACTGCAAAGGAACGTAAGAAATAGAAGAAATGTTCACATCTACTTGACTACTACTCTGATGAATAAATTTTTGCTTATATGTGCTCTGACCAGAAGTTCTATCGCACCCCCATATGCAAACCAACTCCGAATTACTGAGCTACTCTGCAAGCAATGCTTGAAGTTCGATTGTAGCTTTAATTTCTGTTACAAAGATATGTGACTCCTCGGGAAAACATTTTTTATTGAATGATACAGAACTTGACGAGATGGAAATAATTCCGAATTTTTTTTTTCGCTCATTTTTCGTGAACTTCGGTATTCATTTTCTGATAATTTATTTCCTATTAGAAGAGATACTGCCTTATCGCCAGAAAGTGTTGTCGCTGATGAATGCTTGAGAGAACTTTTGTATTTTTGAGATCTTATTGGAGGGCCTTCTACAATGTCCTTTAAACCGAATGTTGCACTCACATTCCCATCTGCTTTCAAGCGCATTTGAGTAGCATAGGCCAATTACTCACTGGTGTTGACTCTTCGGAGCTCCTCAGTCTTCCTACGCTTACTTCTTTCACTTCAATCGGAGAAACTGCTAAGGGGACGACCTTTATTTTGGTTTCCATCAGGGTGATAGCGGTTAAGAAAGATGACTGATGTATCCAGCCAATCGATGAATTTCTTGAGGAAAATGGCTTCCATCAAGTAGAATTTTTGCTTTTTTTTTAAGCCTTACAGTATTCTCCGTACGAGTGCCTTTTTTCTGCACACAATTCATGATCAGAATTGAACTTTTTCGGCATCTTTTCTTCGTCAATTTAATGAGGCAACAGCTGCTCCATCCCTGGGTGTATAGCAACCCTATGTTTGTCATAAAAAAAACCACGTAAAATACATATTTTCAACATAATAAGGGTAAAATAAAATCTTGAGAATGTCAGGAATACAACTGTATACATTCTGTATTTATATTTCGAGCAGTTAAAAGGCAGGAAATGTGCAAAAAGGAACAGTTGTCGCCCGCTGGCTCGCGACAAATTCCAAAGAATTTGGAAATTTTTTTTTTTTATATATCCTTTTCCGCGTTGATTTTGGATAGAAATAATTTAATTATCTCTTTAGCCATTTAAACTATTATATAGTTATACGCTTTGTGTTTTCAATGCTGCAAACCTCATGTAGCATTAAAATTCTTCATATTGAACAGGTTGACAGATACCGACATGCGAGTCAGAGTCGAGGCTTCGCGTCTCCCACAACATAACCCAATCCATGCGTTATAGCCCCCGTATGCCTCAAAACGTTTAATCGCGGTTTTGCTTTCCCGGTTTTTCGCAAACGGCCAATAGCCATTCCAAATCCCCTTCTTTACCGCGGCAGCAAATCAGCGGCAGTGCTGTCTTGTTCGGGTTCCGAGCACCAGTCACGGTTATATATAAAGGCCGATTACGCGTTTCAAGCACAGTATCCTCCTGATCGTCGCAGGAAGAACACCGCTGAAGTCCGAGATATCGCGACAATCCGGACCCCGTTGCCCACTCTGCCTCGCTGGATCAGGGTGAAAACCATCTCAGTGCTTGATAGTCCTGAGTTATATTATTTCTACCTTTCCTATCCTATCCACCTTCCGATCATTGTTTTCCGGTTCTCTGACGAAGGAACTTTCTTCAAACACGTTGATTGTAGAACAATAAAGGTTGTTTTTGTAAGGATGTATCTCTGCTGCTCCACAAATATACATATTTTTATTTTCTTATACTTTTTGTGGGTGTCTTCATGTGGCTGCGTGTCCACCACGTGCAACTTATAAGAGTGTGCTCAACAAAGACTGCAACTGCCTATTGCTTAGACCCATTTTTTCTCTCTGTGAAAAAAAAGAAAACAAAGACTTTTGCGGGGCCTCCGTGGGACTGAGTGTTCTCATGAACAACGATTCTTTGTCAATTTTGATTTATTGTTATCGTATATTTTTTTGGTGTCCTGAATCCTCGTCTGGACCTCCCTAGGATTCATGTATCCTATTTCTTCCTCTCTTCATTCTTCAAGCTAAAATATTTGGCTTCTAAATCCTATTCTCTCTAAATAATTAAACGATCAGCTCCTCGTATTTATCAATCAACTCTAATTATTTTTATTCTGTTTTTCATTTGTTAATTTCAATGTTTGGCACACAGTTCAAAAATCGAACATGAATCGCATTTTTTAGGCTAGTTCCATCAATCTTGGACCTAGAAAGTGGTTATAGTCGTTTCGCGATTCTGTGAAAAAGTTGATTTATCGCACACTCTAGAAGTGGTGGAAACGGCTGGAGGAACCGGATGAGTAAATATCGAATTTTTTACAAGTTATTCATAATTTTATTAAAATTAATGGATGTTAACAATAGGGAAACGTATCAAAAGTACCAAAATAGACTTCCTCTTATTTTATCAGCTCTCTAGTCACTACAGTTGATGCATACTGCGTGGTGATGCTCGCTGCAGATTGGAACCATGCAAACGATGCATACTGTTGTCGTTTTGCTATCGAGATGCCATTCACAATAGTGGCATCTGAGTTCTTGCAGCTTGGAAGTTCGTTCCTTAGAAGGTGGAATCTCGATACCGAGCAATTAGGGCAGAACATTTTCGAGTTTTTCGTGAGTGAGACATAAATTAGTCGTGAACGCAAGAGAGGTTCTAAAGGGGTTGTAACATTCTTTGCTTCTCCTTTCCAAGATGACAGGAACAATACTGTATCTCTGTTATGATGCCCCAGTACTTGGCTCCACCGTACTCCATTTATATGTACCTCGTGTTGTGGTGACTCGTACCTTAGGCATTCGTCTCCCTCTTCCAGGTGTGGAGCAAGCTCTACCTCGAAGCCGTCCTGTTTGATTTTGTATAGATTAGGAATTTGTTTCCGTATGCATTAGGATTTTGTGATCGACACGCAAATTTTTTAAACAGGAGTAAAGCTACAAACTGACCAGTTCTAACAAAAGAAGTTCGACGTTTCTTTGAAGTTCTGGCCTCCATTCCCTGATCAAAATCAGAATCGACCTCAAAATCTGGGTCGGCAGTTGGATCATCTTCGACACTTGTTTATGTACCACTAGATTCCTGCTCCATGCCAGATGCATCCTCCTCTTCGGAAGTTTTATCATGTTCTTCATGATCATCCTCTCTCCAATTCCTTCTCACTATTTCGGCAGCTCTTGTACCCATTTTTTACTATGAATGAAACACAAAATTACAACTGAAAACAAAAGACCTTCAAAAATCAAATCCTTATTCATCGACTACTAATCCAATCTACTCTCAGGCCACTTCTTAGCATATTTTTCAGAGTGTATTTTTTTCACCACAAATGACATGACACTGTTCCTAGAAACGAAAATAAGTTAAAAAAAGGATGAAAAATTTGAAGGCAATTTTCAACGTATTTTTCCCCTATTTTACGGACAGTTAGTTGACCCCCTCCTGTTATTCTCTTCCCACAAATTCACTTTTCCACTGTCTCTCGGTGGACAGTAACTCAGAGCGCCACCAAAAAGGAAAATGATTTTGTGAACTCATTCTGTTCAACAATGCAGGAGGAATCTGTTAAATATTATAGTGAATTCTTTCGTTTCTTCAAATTGGATGGAATAGATTATAACTTTCTAGTCAATGATCTTCGGAAGGATAAACTCAGACGAGTTCTAGGAGAATCTAAATAACTGCTTTGCTGCCTTAAAAGTATCATGTCATTATTGGAGAGTTCTACAATGTTTTGTTAATAAATCTCAACTAGCTGAAAGCTATTGTCTTTCCGACGCAATGATTTGCAAATCATCCGTCACGTATTTTAATGTTCATGTTGTCTTGTTCTTTATGGGAGCAAACTTGATTGATTATGTGTGAAACTGTTGCCGTAACGCTGTTTCGAATTTCGTCTCACTGTCATCTGAATCAACTTTCTCATACACTCTCAGAAATTTCCTTTCGGCGATAAAGGAACACTTGAAAGGTTAAAATGCAATCGTTTGAGAATTAGAAATGAAAACAAAGCATTGAATCGTCAAGGTTGCAAGTGCGAATGTTTGTGCGCATGCGTTGCATAGCAACACCATGCTTTTGAAATGCGATCCTCTCAGAATTAAAGTGCATACTCTATCGTTCAGGCGAAGTCATTTCAGCGTTAAACTAGATCGTTCAAGAGTGAAAAGAATCTACTTGCAAAGTATCTTACTTCAACATTTAGAGGACCGAATTTATCGTTGAAAGGGAACATCTGAGAGTGTATCTTCGATTTGTTTATTTTCATCGGTCAATCGTGTTTTTCTACATTCATAACCAAATATTTCACATATTATTCTGAATTGCACTTTAATTTGAATTAATTATTGTCTTTCCATGATACAGATTCACTTTTTACGGTATCCAAGTTTTCGAAAATCTGTTAATCGATGCACGTTCACTGTTGAGTGCCTCACTCAGATTATATTGGATACGAAGTCGAACAATAAAAACTCAGTTCAGGAAATTAATTGAACCTGTTTATCATGTATAGGGAAGACTGGCCCATATTGGGCGAAATTCGCCGAGTCTACCTACTTAAAATTTTGTTGTGTCCAATCATATTGAAACTTAACTAACATGTAGGCCAGTCAATAGAGAAAAAAAGGCCTGTAAATAGAAAAAATTTGGGGGTCTGATTTTCTGACATAGAAAGTTTACTTTTAGTGTCAAAATAAAGGTTTAACAGTCTTGCCCTTGAATTTGTGTACGCTTAATCCGAAATCTTGAATTTTCGTTTTTTTTTATCTCGCGTGATTTTTATTTTACAACAAAAATGGTAGAAAACAAAGTTCTACAGAATGGTATTCCCCACATTTTTTATTAGGACAATTTTTCCGATTGAATAATGTTCATTGCCGATATGGAGCAAAAACTGTGCAAAATTGTGATATGAACGTAGTTTACTCAATTTTCCGGCCATTTGCATAAAAAATAAGTCCGATATTTGAATGGCGAAATTTTAGAATATGAAATTTTCTATAACTTTCGTTATAGGTTTTTCCCCTTACTAATGAGTAAGCTGATTTAAAAAAAAAATCGGGTTTCTTTACAAAAAAATACCAAAATAAAAATATAGCTGACTTAACCTCACTTGGTTTACACAGATTCAAGCGATCATCATTTTATATTATTACCAGCCTTTTTAAATATGACTACTATATCAAAAATTTAATTGATGAATAAATTATCAGCGAATTCAACTTTCAGTTACTTCTAACGGCTTGATTTATAATTTTATTTTATTAGAATAAATTTGTACATTGAAAAACCCATTAGAAACTTGCAAGTTCTTGCTCATTTCAATGTTTTAATATACGAAACCACAATGGCGACTATTTATTACTAGAAACGAATTTATTACTAACTTACATCATGAAATTTTTATGAAAATAAGTGATAACTTTTGACAAAATATCTCATTCACAGTCCAGATATGAAATTAAAATTAAAATACAATAATTATTAAAAACAATGACGTAATATTATATCGTTTTTTTCAGACGATTCGTGGAAATAGAATATGAATGAACAGGATGATAATAATCATCCTATATAAAAAGACACGTTCAAGCATACACGTGCATCTCCACACAATGCTAAATATATTTTTCCGGAAAAATAATTTCTTATACTCACATGGGAAATTTTCGGGAAATATTTGCCTGAAAAATAGATTTTATGAAGTGTGAATAATGAAATGGGGCCCACGAAAGGCTGGCGCCGTCACTGCGTGCAAAGGATAGAGCACTATCTCCTTCTCTTCCTACTACGTTCGAGTTCGCGCATCCAGATGAGCGGTCCAGTTTATAGGTCGATAGTAACGACACATTAGGCTTTAGCTATAAAAAACTTCGGTAATGTCAGGAAAGGAATATTAGGTTTTTGATATTCAGAAACTTATACGGGATAATAAAAAACTTGGATAAAAATATTTTGTATTCTTGGTGGAAAAATTTTCTTTCAGTGCAACGTCATTTGGCCAGATTCCCACCTAGTGCTATATTGAGCGCGTTCCCGACCGTCATGTGCGTCATGTGTCTTGTACAAAAGTTATTGGAAATTTTATGTTCTACAACTTCGTCATTCAAATATGGCATTTGCTTTTTACGCAAATGACCGAAAAATCAAGAAAACTGAGCCCATGTCACAATTTTGCGCAGTTTTTTACTAGATATCGGCAATAAACATTATTTATTCGGAAAAATTGTTTGCATAGAAAATGTAGGAAATACAATTCTTTACAACTTTGTTTTCCACCATTTTTGTTGTAAAATTAAAATTACGCGAGATAACGAAAAAAAAGAAATCAAGATGGCGGATTAGGCGTACACAAATTTTAAGAGCAAGACTTTGAAACCTTTACTTTGACGCTAGAAGGAAACTTTCTGCGTCAAAAAATCGGAATCCCCAAATTTTTTCTATTGAAATGTATCTATTGACTGGGCTTTGTGGTACTAGTGAACCTCTTTCAGTTCTGTGGAGGCGGTCAGTCTAGTAACTCTTAATTATGAATCCGGCATTTTTTGCAAAAATTACACGTCTGTTGCATAAAAATGATCAAAAATATTCCATTCAAAGTAATGTCCATGCCTATTCACACATCTTGCCACTTCTTTGGATGGTGATGAATGCCACGCCAATAAAACTGTTCGTCTTTTGGAGACAAGCATCCAGGCATTCTTGTAAATTTTCTTACGAAGTGAAGCGTTGTTCAGCGACAGCGTGGCCCAGTGATGCAAACAGATGCTAATCCGATGAAGCCAAGTCTGGAGGAAAAGCCGCATGCGCCAGTATTTCCTAGAGTTCCGCTAGGTAGAGTGGGGCGCGTATACCCCCACCACTCGACTAGGGCCACCCGGAATGAGGGAGTCGTCACAAATCGCATGCGCGTAGGGAAGGTTGTCAAATCAAAATATAAACCAAATTCAAAGTTGTCGTTTGCTGCGGATCGTCAAATGGTATCAGCGTAAATTAAAAAAAAAAATTTTTTCGGAATATGTGGATTAATAATATAAATGATAGTACATTTAATCTGTCACTTAAAAGTTGTTTTTCGAAAAGAATACAATAAGACTTTTTTTTGCGGAAATCGCTGGAAGAGCATTCGAGAAGCTTAACCTGGAAAATGCGGGACCATCCAGGAGCGGGTTTTTGAGAAAACTTAGAGAGTGTTTGGATTTGTTTTATCTAGGAAATGGAAGGCTTCTGAGAAATATTGTAACAACAAAAAATGTTGGGGGCAATGTTTTCTACAACTCTTATCACTGAGTCGTTCAATATAAAATTTCAAAAACCTTCTTAAATCACGTTCAATACTGAAGTCAGCATAGTTTTGGAAAAAAAATAATAAATATTGATTCATGATAACAATTTATCATATTTAGGAATAATTTGAAAGTCCTACTTACAAAAAAATGATCTATTTAGTCTGAAGTAATGATTCTTCATTTACCCACACTACCGTCGCCCTCTTCGAAAACAATGGGAAATTAAGGTGACAGGTTTGTCACAGTATAACTCGTGAACGGTGAGTCAGACAAGAAAAATTTTTGTGTGAATTTTGTAGCTTTTTCTGAGATGAAAAACTTTTTTAATAAGAGTTTTGCGACGAAAAATTTTTTCCTGTGCCAAAAAACAAAAAAAAACGCTTTTTTGGTACTTAAGCGTCATCTATTCATTGCAATTTTCATTGTAGCATGTCAACTCAACAAGGAAAGTTGTAGAAAACATCGCCCTCAAAATTTTTTGTCTTTACAAATTTTCCCAAAAACCTACCATTTCCGAGATATATCAAATTCAAACCTTTTTGAGTTTTCTCAAAAACCCGCTCCTGTACTATCCCGCATATTTCAGATTAAGCACTTTGAATGCTCTCCTAGCGATTTCCGCAAAAAAATGTTTTATGGTATTTTTTCCACAAAATTTTACAGATTGACTATACTATAAAAGGAATCGAAAAGAATGGACGCTAAGTGCAGCATGGTGGATCTGTCTGGTAAGAAAATTGATCTTTTCATTAATATTAAGGTATGAAATAATAAAAAACAACATACAAAGATTATGTCTGGTAATAGAAATTATTATTTTTTTAATAATTATTTAAGTATGGAATAAAAAAAACACATGCAAATAATCTGTCGGGTTATAAAAATAATCTCTTCCCATTGTTTAATAAAATTATTCTTTAATAATTTAATAAGTTCAATAAATATTGTTCAACAGAAAAAACTTCGTTACATGGAAGAGGGTATGAGAATATTCATTTTATTCAAATACAGGATGTTCTCTGAGTCGTATTTCACTATTAACTAGTGTTAGTATTTGATTCCCTTTGCAAGAATGATTTTTAAATAGTGGGATGCACGGAGAGAATAGCAAGTTTGCTGCGTTGGAAAATTTTGATATTTTACGTGTTAGCAAATAATAATAACAATCATAATTAAATTATATTATTGATTTAGGATTGAAGTTGTAAGAGAGAACAATTTTCTTTTCTTGCGTAGAAAAATAAGTACTAAAAGTAAGAGCAAAATATGGCTATAAAATCTTATATTTTGAGGTTTTCAATTTGATATTTCGCCGTCATTATGAAGTGGAAATAATGAAATCCAAAATTTCCAAGGAAACATATCCCTAATAATAGTAATTTTAATCAAAAGTTCAGAGAATTCCATACTCTTTTGCATAAATAAAAAAAAATCAAGCCTGCAGGATATCCTTTCATAGTGAAACTCGACACACTCAATCTATTGTTCCGTGGGACCTCGTCTGGTTTTTATTCAAAACTAGTTTGCACATAAAAAAGAAATCATTAGGGACATATCTTCTTTAGAAAGTTTAATTTCATCATTTTCATTCCATAGTGAAGGAGGATTATCAAATTGAAAGACTTTACATTTTTTAGCAGTATTTCGTGATCACATTTAGTACAAAGATCTTGACCTAAATAAAAATATATTTTACTACATGCAACTTGAATGCTTATAATAATATAATTTAAGCATGATTTTAATATGCTTTACTATTATGCTTTACTTTACACACTGAGACCTTTGCTGAGACTAAGATGGTCAATAAAAATCAGTTTTGAGAGTGAGATTGTATGGCCTCTGCGCTTCAAATGCAGTCAACACGCAAAACACGAACAGGGCAGGTAGTTCGAAAAAAGCGTAGTGGCCGCGCAACTTTGTGCCGCCGCGCCAGCGAGCGACGCAAGCGTATTAGCAGCGCCTTTCAGAAAGTTTAGCCTTCCCGCGCAATGTTCATTCCTAGTCGCTACCATAGCATGATGGCACTGGCGGTGAAACCTCTCTCTCAGTGCACAAACAATTTCCTAATCCTTCTTCAATACACAGTATTATAATGAATTTGTTATTAATTTAGGAAGTGATATTGGAAGAATCTCCTCGCAATCCAGTTTTTCAGGGTGTAACAAACAGTCAAACTTTCCCTTCAGAGATTAACCTGGTGGAAGATAATCAATTATCATTAACAATTCATTTTTTAATTTCTCTTCACTTGCAGTATTTTATGAATATGTTATTCATGTAGGAAGTGACCTTGAGAAAATCTCCTAGCAATCCACTTTCTAAGGATGTTGAAAATAATCAGACTCCTCACACCGAGACTGATACGGTCAATGATAATTTATTGTAGCTGGAAATGCATGAAAAAAATACTTTTCCAAAACATTGTACTTAACTGGATTTATTACTCTTGCAGGGAAAGTTTTTGGAGGAATTTGCTATCAATCCAATGTCTGATGATGTTTCAAGTGACGTTGACGATGAAAGAGTTGAAACATTATTTTCTAGACAGGAGCGGAAAATTTAAAATTGAAGACAAAGATTTCAAAAGTCCTCAAAGAGAAAAGAGAATTAGAAAGAAATGGCCATAAGGTGTACAAAAAAATTATTTCTGAGTTCATTTACTCTGAATCAAGTGCAATATTTATTGAAGAATGGAACGAGAGGATATCCATCAAAGCCAAAAATATGTTCAAAGGCAACAATTAAGAAGGCTCTCCGTGTGAAGTGTACTTATGGAAATACAGGATATAATTGTTGAGGCAAGGATGTCCTTTGTCATAAGGGAAATTTTTTAGCAGAAGTATTTGTCATCAAATTCAAACCTGGAGTATTGGACGAAATATTTGACGTCTTAGGACAGAAAGTCAGTCATCTTACCGGCGAAATTTACAAAAAAACTTTTCTGGCTCTTGACGAAGTTTTGATTGAAGGTGGTGAAATGTTCGACCCACAAACAAAGGAAAATCTGAGTAAAATAACACTGCCACTAGGTGTTGAAGGTACATTGAAGCATGCTATGGTATATATAATTAGAGGAACTGCTGGCAATTGGGAGCAAGTTGTTGGGTTTGATTTTACTGGTGCTGGTTTCGATGGATCTTTCCTCAAGCCTATTATTTTACAGATAATCGCTAAGGCTGAGAATATTGGTCTCAGAGTGAACAGCGTTACAGTTGATATGGGTCCATCTAATATAGCATGTTGGGACGAATTCGATATTACAGCTGAAAGACACACTGAAATAAAAAATTCCATTCCCCACCCTCATCCTCACCATGATCCAGAACGTCGACTTAATTTTTTTTGCGGATGTACCACATGCCGTCAAGAATATTGTTAAAAGTGTAGTGAACAATAAAAGAATTTATATCTCAAAAGACATCCAACAGGAATACAGCTTACCAGCCGACGCTGTTGATGCAGCTCATCTTATAGAAATGTTAAAAACACAGGAGGATTTAGTTTTTACCTTAAAGCCCAACCTGACGTCTAATAATGTAGATCTTCCAAAAAGCAAATCCTTTCAAAGAATAAAAGTGAATAGAGCAAAAAAAATCTTAGTCCAGACACCAGCGCTACACTTTACTTTCTAGCAGATGAGAATTCACGACCAGAATATACAATTACTGCATGATTCATACGCAACGTAGAGAAAATGTTCCGACTGACGACATCCCGTAATCTTCAGAGGGCTATATCAAAATTCTATATCAAAAACTACGAAGAAGTTTGTTCCGACATCTTGATTCATGGAGGCTATTGTAGAAAATCTGTTTAGTGTAATAAGATCGAAACATCTAACGCCAAACGTTTCACTGTTCAATTATGATCTTCGATTGATTTCAGTTGCACAGTATGTAAAATCTATTCTGAATAGCAACTGCTATTACGATGACAGTAATTTTCTAATTGTCAAAAGCAATAACATTTTACCCTGACACAATTCAAAGACAAAATTTTACGAACCATTTTGCTGTTTCGTTTGACCAGAAATCGCAGCATGAGATCTATATCAAAATTCGCATACGCAGCGTGCAGTGGTAGCTAGACGCTTTTTTTCACGCCAAACAGGACTGAGTCGTGTCAAACGCAAGAATCAATGATGTTTGGGTTTCTCCGTGTAGTGGTGGCCATAAAAAATACTGAATTGAATCGGAAACCGTTTTTCTTATAATAATGCTTTAGTTCAATGTCCCTAGACATTTTCCGAATAAAATTTGATATCTTACATATGCTTCTATGAGATCTTCCATTAGATTTTACTATGAAATGTCTCAATATCAATGAGTGTCGCAGCTGGAATGATGATAGTGATTCTTTAGCTTTAGCCTTATGATATGGGTATTCAGCATATGATACTATCTTTATTGCAGGACTTGAATTGTTTCTGAAGAAATCTCTAAACTCGGAAAACGAAATAGGGAGTTGTACACCCACATCAGTCATTCGTGTTCTCGCCAAAATATAGAGGAGAAGGGTAATGTAGGTGTACAGCTGATCTGTTACTCTTTGAAAACTAACTTGGATTTTCAATAGAATTGCATCTAAAATGTTCAAGCGCAGACAACAGATTTGAATTTCTCTACTTTGAATAAGGTATGTCATAATAAAACCAAACAAACGTGACTGGAGTATTTCGTTTTACTTCGGAGGAATCTTCTCACACTTTGAATTGTTTGATTACATAGTTCAACGTTTTCCTTAATTGGTCTGAGGGATTAGTGAATTGTGACTGACAACTTCTACTTCAAAATTCTGCGGTAATATTGGGCGGCGGGCGCCTACTGGTGTTTCCTCAATTTCACGTGGTAGCATTTGCACAAAATCACCGCTGTTCATAAATACTTTTATCCGAACCTTACCCCTATTATATATTCCTACAAGGGAATCAGTAGACTGCAATACTGCAAAAGCTTGACCATTGGATGTTGATAATACAATATGTTCTCCATATGGAAAATGCCTGAAGTCATTATGTCCGAATTTCTTATAAATGTCTTTATTGCTAGATAGACAATACCTTCGGAATTCGAATACGCGGTTCAGATTTTTAACGGGAATAAGCCGAACATGTCCAAGATCTAAAAGTGTGAGTCCAGTTAGGCTTGTAGGAGTAGGCCTAGGAGCAGGAGCACTGAATATGGTGGGAAGAGGGAGCCTTGTTGAAAGAGACCCGTTTGAAGAAGCCATGGCCGTGATTGGAGAAACAAGCCCTGCACGAGGGGACCTGGACCTTGAACGAACAGGAAGCTCTTCAGCCCTGTCGGAAGACTGAAGTCCGCGATCAGGAGAATAAGGAGGACACCAGCGACCTGAGCAACGAGCATCTGGCAAACGAGCACCATTGGGTAAACAATCGAATTGTAAACTTGATTCTGCAAGGGAAAAAAAGGTTACATTGTTGTGTAAATTATATACTTTTATGCTGGTATATCATTGACCACTTGTGAGAATATTGTGAGGTACAATAGAGGCTTTTGATGTTTCGATTGATGATAAGATTCAAGTTTCATTCGAGGTCGCACAAAATATGTTGGGCATGTCTAAAAATTGAGGTGGATTGACTCTAACTGCAGAATGCGCATTCGATCAAAGTTAGTCTGCGATTTGTCTTTTGGAGTTTGATAAGACAAACAAAGAATCCTGCAAATAGCATATTGAAATTCAGTTTATGCTCTTCGAATCTCAAATTTATTAGAAGTTTCTAGTTCTGAGATGAATGTGAATCACACGAATAACTAGAATAAAATTCTCCCGGTTTGTGGGGATTAGAACCTTGGTTTATGAACCTAACGATTTTAAAATATGAATTTATTCTTATCCAATTCAAATAAGTCCGGATCATTACAATATCTCTATCCGGTCCAATCCTTAATGATTAGGAGCAAGTTACGAGTGCCAGAATTATTATCATGGAGATTCGATTCAAAATCAATCCAAATACTCATTTTATCACTTTTGCAACATACTGAGCGGGAATCAAAAATAAGCCTAGATTCTATATTCTCTTGGAAATCTGTTGCTGATTCAGGAAGTTTGAGCATTGTTGATAGTTAGGATTGTAAATGATATAAGCGAAGTATTCCATTACTCTCCTCGTCAGCTCCCTAATCTAATTCCCATCCAATTCTTCGTGATTCTTTTGTATGGCATCTGATATATATTATCAACTGGTTTCCTTCTCCCACTATTGCTAATGGAATCATTGTCGATCATCTGCTCACTTATAGATTAGTGAATATATATTCCCTTCTATTCTTGAAAATATTATAATGACGTATTTCCTCAACTTGACACCGTTTATCACCATAAGAAACTTACTTATTTTCACTAAAAATAATCATTACACCCATTTTGAATCAGGCTTGATTGTTATCTTCACTCAGATTACCAAGCCCCCTGTTGCTTCTATTCTTGCAGTAATTAGTATATCCACATTTCACTCTACAGGTCACGCTTTCCAAAAAAATCTTTCATTGTATGAGATTATACACCTGAAAACCACTGAGAAATTCGCTTCTCTGTCAAGGAGTCAAACAAAACTGACAGAGAATGTCGATTCAAGCCCACTTATGAAGGGATTCCAGAAGTATGATTCGTCCAAGAATAAACTTTCGAAGTAATTTGAAAGAAGTCTGTTTGAGAACCAATTAGGTCTGATCGGCTAAGGTATGAATTCACATTCTGAAGCTCGAGAAAAGTTCTAAATTCTTGGCCATAGAAAAACTCCAGGGTCGTGAAAATGATGTTTTCTATAACAACACAAGCATTTTTAATAAAAACTTGAAAGTGGCTGGTTTTTCAGGAAGATGGATTTTTGAATAGGTTCAGGTAACTTACAATATTTTTTCCAAACACTTGAAAATTCTTTACAAAAACTTCAAATTGTCAAGATGCAAGATTTTTGTTTTTTAAAAATTCAATGTTTTATGAAATTCCGCGGTTGTAATAAAATTTTTCCTTGATAGTAGAGGTGAACTCGATGATTCTCCTCTTGTTTTCGGGAGGGAAAACGGCCGATTTCCCTCCTGTTTTGAGAATGACGGGGGCTTTGCCCCCTCGACCCCTAACCGGCGGCCCTGCCCCTTGGACCGCCACTGGGGGGGCTCCACCCCCAGGCCCCCTTGTCGTTCGCCCCATTTTCGCTTTCCCCCCTTTCTTTGTTTGTTATGACATTATTTTGTTAAAATAAAGCTGGCAGTTCCTCAATCCTTTCCTTACTGCCCCCTTAGCTACTCTTATGAGTCTCGTTTACCTCTACTATTGAGGAGAATAGTATACACACCTCAGGAAAACGGGCGATAGCGCCTCGTATGAGTTAAGCAACTCGGCTTCGCCTTGGTGCTCAACCTCATACTCGGTGCGGAATAGACCGTTTTCCTGCTTGGTATGTTTTGTACTATTTAAATTCTCAACTGAATCGAGAGGATCCACTAGCTCACAGGTAAAACTCTGACTGCAGGCGCAATTCGTATGCACTAAGCAGAGACTCACTTTCTTTTTCATGAGGTCCTAATTCACCTGAAAGGAACACGTTTAGAACTTTGGAAACAATAGGTACACCGAGATCTTACTCGGTGAAGGTTCCCACATCTGGTGTTCTGCTTTGAGAATAAACACGGGTGCGGCGAAATAAGATTTATATCAATTTGAGATGGTAGTTTTGCCGAATACTGGTCTAAGAAATATTTCAGAGCGATAAGAGAAAATATGCCGTGGCCCGAATTCGAACCGGAATTCGCGACTTTACATGAGAGGGGCGTTACCAGTTATGCTGCCGGGACACATGGCAAACATTCTTTCGTCTTTCGTTCTTCTACAGGAGGACACTGGTCTGCATCTCCGGTCTTTCTCTATACTTAGTTCTGACCACAACCGAGTGCTCCTAGAGTTTTCGGGTTCCCCTAATCTCTCACCCACTTCAGAATCAAAAATCGATTACCTGTATCTCAAATATATTCTGGAAAATTCAACTCCCAAATGCTGCCAAATTCAATCTATTTCTGACCTAGATACAGCTGTTGAAGCCCTGACAAAAGACAGAAAACTTACTCCAACTCGCTCCCTAAGCCGTCTACACTTCTGCTCGAAAATTCAAACTTTTACCTGCCACTTGCGTTCTTTTCCGCAAGAAGAAACTAAGCCCGCAAACACTGACAGTCCTACCGTAGTCCTTAACAGCGCCAGCGCCTCAACGTCCTTGAAATAAAACTGAAAAACACTCTTCATTCTGTTGATACATCATACTTCGACCCCCACCTAGCCGAAGCTGAACTGTATCCCAAAACATGCTGGAAAGTCATCAAATCCCTCCGTAATAGGAAATATTTCTTCCCCCTTTCGCCGAGGACGGTCAATCTTTCTCCCTCGATGAGGAAAAAGAGAAAATATTCGCAGATTCCCTCAAAGATCAATGCTTCTCTTGCCTAGCCTGGACAAATTTGCTAACTTTCACGACCATGTTTCCAGGACTGCTCAAAATTTTACTGTCACTGACACAAACTTATTCTCATCTCTCCTAATGAAGTCTTTGACTCAAACCGCTCCTTGAGAAATCGTGAAGCTCCCGGCAATGACTCCATCAGTAATAATACACTAAAAACCCTTCCCCGCGAACACATCGTGGCTATCTGCAACATTGTTAACGCAATGATGATGCGATTACAATACTTCCCCTCAGCCTGAAAAGAAGCTATTGTAATTTTTCTTCCAAAACCGGGTAAACCTTTCAGCTCAGCATCAAGTTTCCGTCCTATCAGTCTGCCGTGTACTCTCAGCAAACTAGACGGTCTAATTTATAAACGCATCAAGTTGAAATTTTTTCACCATCTTATCGCCTTTATCAAATCCTTCCTCTCGAACAGGAGCTTCAGAGCTCGGAATGGAAAATCCTAATCGGATCCCTAACTTATAACCTCCGGTGTCCCCCAGGGCTCCAAAATCTTTCCTTCCCTTTTTGACGTGTTCTTTTGAGACATTCCTGTTGATGAGAAAATTCTCACGGCTGAATACGCTAATGATATCGTCACGTCTAAACAAATTTATTCCAAACGTCCTGGAATAGTACCACAGATGGAGATTTGAATAATCAAATCTGAATCTGAAGCTCTCTTTTTCTCACGTCGCCGGCGAAGTCCTCCTAAAATTTTTATTGACTCTTTTCCCATTAATCGGAGTTTCTCTACAAAATTACTCGGCGTCATTACAAATAAACGACTCACTTGGTCCAAACAAATCCAAGCCATCTGTAATAAAGTCGATGGAACCTTTACCTCACTGAAACCCTTCTTTAAGAACCCTGCAGTTTCTCGAGCCACCAATACTCGTGCCTTCAACGCCATAATTGGGAGCATCTGCAACTACGCAATTCCTGACTCGGGCTCTGCAGCCACAAATAGTCTCTTCAAACTTGAAGGCACCTATATGTGCCTTCTCCGTTCCGCCTTAAATATTCCTTGGTTTATCCGCAACAAGCAAGTTCTTGCAGAACTCAACTTCCCATCCATCACCAGAGCCGCTCACACGTACGCTGCGAAAGTTCGTTTTTCAGTGGCTAATCACCCAAACACATGCATCAATTCACTTGCAAGTTATGCAAGTAAAACTTCTGACTGCTTTAAAAGGCCCTGCCTTCTCGTCTCACAGCAAAAACTGAGTCATATGTCTCTCTCATTTTTCCATGTTTCGCTGTATGCGCGAGTGTCCTTGCGGTATAACTGTCTTGGACCACCAATTTCGACGTCCCTCACTTTTATTTCATCTCGGTTTATAACATGTTAGGTTGGTAGCCATTCGAGGAGGGGTTTTAGTCGGTAGGCGCGCCAAGCGAATCCGACACGAACCACTTTCCTTGGGAGTCTTTTGAAGATTTTCCCTCCTTGGCCGCTTCATACAAAAAAAGTCTGCATCTCTTTTGTCCTGTGTGATTTAACTTAGTCTAGTCTGAATTATTACCCGGATCTTGTTGGAATTTAGAATAGCGGAAGTTATTCTTTTGATCAGGGTAATAACCGGTATTTGACAAAACTAACATCTTGAATTGATCTATCGATCACCCTGGTCAACAAAAGAACACCCATTATTCTAAATTATAATCAGATTCAGTTATAAGTTCATACTAGACTAAGTTTTATTTACATAGGACGAAAGAAATGCAAACCTGCGTCCTCCTGTGGAAATGCGAGAAATGAGAAAATGTCTGCCGTGTGCCTAATTTTTCTGAATGGACACTGTGTTGTAAAAACTGTAGTCCGGAGAAGCATTTCCTGGCCCAGCGTTGCTTATAAAGGGCTTTGCTTACTGCATGTGGCTGAAATAAGGAGTATGGGTCGTCTTATGGGTTTATTGGCACTCCTGAGTGAGCGTGAGACTTAATGTCTAGCAAACTAGAATAAAAAGTTTGATCCTTAGGATACAATAACTTTTGACTCATGAGAGCTACAGCATTATTTGTCCTCTGGACCTATGTAAAATTGTTTCTTGCATAACTAATGTAACAGTTCAAACAAAGTGTTGATTGAACACTGATTTGAGGGTGCCATTTACCTGCAATCAAACATTATCTTTGCTAGTTTCAATGCTGCAGTCTTGACATAGACATGCTTCTAAACACTTGATGTACGGAATGCAAAATAGAATATTAGAAACCCTTTTGACTGTTACCTGATGTGTAACTATCAGAGGCTTGTCACAAATATCAAACTCAAGGGATTACGCTATAGAAAATTTAATTTTTTATGATCAGTAATTTCAATGAGCGGTCACACGAAAAAGTCGAAAAGTGGTATTTCAAAAGAGGGTCACACAAGTGTTTCGATTTCAGAATTGATATGTTTGAAAGGGTATACTCGGAACATACACATAAGAAAACTATCATGATAAATGAGTCTTTCACCAAAATTCCCTATGCTCGTTTCCTATGCTGGAAAATTATCATTCAAATTCGTCAAACAAATAAATAATTCGATGAATATAACTTCCACCAGGCTTTCATATTTTCGAATTGAGAGAGCAGGGTGTCTCCAAATTTTTTGATTGGATGAGTTCCTAAACTGTATTCCTATTTTTTTCTCAAATGAATGTGTTTCAAATTCTGGAAGAAACGTGGGGCCTAGTAGTAGTTCCATTATTCATTTATCAATTACATACAAAAGAAAAGAAACACCCCTATAGTTTGGGGAGAAAACAGCAATTGGAATAGGGTGCAGACTTATTCTGACTAATGTGTAACTCCTGGGTAGGTTGAAAGTGCGTATGAAATTGAAGGTATATATTGTTATGTTTACCTATGTTATTGAGCGAGACTGCTAAGGTGAAGAATAGAGTATGAACGATCCTCATTTTCTTGAAGTAAGTTAACGACTTATTATTGTATGATTGAGGAATTTGTTACGATAGTCTTACTAACGAATATTCTTGTGCCTTATCTGAGTATAAACATATGCACACTACAATCGTTATCTTTAGGCTTATATGTGACGAGAAGGTCCTTCTGTGATATTTATATTTCTTGAGTCGAATTCAAGAGAAAGAATTGTGTTACCCAATTTGTGAAAACTGATGTCACATTTCTCATTGTTTTATAACACTTTAGGGGAATATTCCAGGGACAATTTTTATTTATTTCTTCTGATACTTTATTGTATAGTAATTTATGAACTCGTTTGTCCTCTTTTGGTTCAAAAACAGTGAGAAATATTTGAAAGAGATAATGTATCCTCAAACAAACATATAATAAAAAGACAAACAAACATCCTTATTCATTTATCACTACTCAACATTTAGAAAAATAATTTTGAACAAACAATGTGATTCTTTCATTGATTCTTAAAGATTTTCCAGTAACAAGTGTTGGTGGCTGATTCAAATTTTGAAACTGAATTTCGCATCACCTACAGCTTTACTCCATATATCATACTTATAACATACAGATCACTCGTGAGCAAAATAGAAAGTTCTTGTCAAGTTGATGTACTCGATAGAATGATTCAATGTGCCCTGTAGAGGTTAACATTTCCCCGTACCTCTCTACTATTCTTATACACACCCCACCACTACCTTAGTGGTAGATAAGACCTTCAGCTTAAGGTGGGATCCGGACCACCAAGAACAACAGCTTCAAGTGGTAAGAGTAATCAGACGAAGTGGCTCCAAAGCTAATGCCTTAGATCCCACGACCAACTGTCCGCTTAAGTTGTCATGTTCACTTAGTCTTTTATGATGGCGCATGCTTGCATATTGCATTTGTTTATTTTAATTTTCTAACATTTTGCTATGCATCACGAAAAGATACTCTCACGTTTCTCCGAATTCAAATGGGTGCAAAGTTGAATATTTTGATTGGCAATCCAATTTTAGGCTATTAAAATAGTAATACGTCAACATTTCACGAACAGAACAGCAAAATAATTAAAAAAGTGTAGTTCGCAATACTATCAGTGGGAATAAGGATTTCCTGCCGATTTTCTTCCATTTGTTTCAACAAAGATGGAAATGTTACACAATTGTATTTTTCCATTAACTTCCTCTATTCCTCGCGTTGCTTATGGGGTCATACCTAGTCAGGATTTTCAAAAAATCGATTTTTTTTTTGATATTTCGAAAGTATAGTGTTCCAAGAATATGCTGTTAAATTTTTGTAACGATATTTACAGTATAAGGTTTTATAAATAGCCTTTTTAATGAGCGCGGT
>WSXT02184965.1:7341-20621 GCA_011762715.2 Neuroterus valhalla | reverse complement strand
TTAACCTCAGGGGCCTTCCCTCTATCCGCAACCTGGGGACGCGCTACGTAGTGGTGATAGGTACCCACCAAGTAGGGTCCTCATCAGATACTTCACAAAATCTGACGTGTCCTTCAATGCCCTTCTTTTCCACCAGATAGTGCTGCACTAAGAATGCAGCACTCTGGTGGCTGATATTAGCGTTGAAAGATGGAATCATATTAGGGGAAACTCCTGATTCCAGAATTAAAAAATATTTTTTTAATTCCAAAAATAAGGTCCAGATAAAACGGTAAGGACTGGCTGAAAATTTTCACCACCTGGGGTATTGCTTGTTTGTTTATTTGAAGAAGATATTGGACCGGGTATCTTTCAAAGAGGGTCTTGCCGAGTCAGGTCAACGCCGTGGAATCATGTAAGTGTGCGTAAGGCCGTTCTGTGCACCGATACGCCCAGGCCACTGCACCCGAGGCCTATCGTGGCCATCAGGGGGGAAGCAGAGTTAGTGAGTGAGAGAGGGGAGGGGTGGAGAGATAGAAGAGGGAAAAGACCGGGAGAGAGACTCGCCACTCTACAAGTGAGACAGAAAGTCTTCGGCCGATCGATTTTTATCGGTCGTGTACCGTCCTCTGCGACTGAAATTGTATTACGTTCCGCAGTGCTTGGTACCAGGATTCAAATCATTCTCTTATTATCTCCTAACCACTGTGCATCAAGATCTGTATTTCTCATACATGTACGCTTGTACATCTACTCGAGCAAGAATCATCTGCGCTTCAAAAGCCATGAAACTACGCAGGAGTTCTAACCTAATGGTTGCCAGCTGCTTCCGGATCCCCTGGGTTTTCGGTCCTTAGGAGGGTCAATCCTCTGGGTTTTAAATTCCTGAAGGCAGGTTCGGTCTTTTTTAAAGGGACACAGTGCTTGTGGGAAACGATTCATAAGCTTCATTTCTGATAGTCTGTTCTTCTCAACTTTTCTCGAAATCACATCTTGAATTCAACTGCCGTATTTTAACTTAATTTTATTAATTATAAGCCTAACTGTTGATGGAGGAGAGTGGAATGGTTGAATATGATATTTTTCCCGATTTTACGGGTGATAGCAAGGAGGAGACAGGAGTAGAACTAGAGACTAAGAAGATAGTGGTAACCAGGTCGTGTGGAGGGGGGGGGGGGGTCGTTTTGTGTACCGGTTGGTTGGAATCGTGGAGAACGGATACCAAGAACCGAAAGGGATGAGTTAACCTGACAGGGTTGCCGGCTGACTGCAGCCTGTGTAGACCAGCATCAAGGAACACGGTGCAATGTTGCCAGTCGGATTGCTAGCAGCTAGGCGAACGCATCGGGGATGTATACACGTGGCCTGACCGGTGCACGCCGACGACGACGACTACGTCGACTACGTCGGCCATCCACCCTACCGAGCCTGCTCACGCACACACATAATCGCGGACCTTGGCTACCCATACACTTCTCTCTCTCGCTCCATCTCTCTCTCACCCTCTCTTTCTCATATTCTCAACCCCTCTCCATTCCAACTCCTCCAGGCAATTCTCTAGATCTAGAGTCTAGAACTCTTAGAGTAGAGTCTAGCTGCACTCACCTTGCACGCAACCAACTTTCGGGTGAAAATCGATCATCAGGGAAAATTATGCTTTGTACTATATGAGCCTTTAAAAATAGAATTTAGAAAATATTTCACTTTGCATGAAAATCGAAGTTCAAGTTTTGAAAGATCTATCCCAGGGGTGGTTGTGGAATCGATAAAGGGGAGTTTAGGGTAAATTAAAAAAAAAAATTTGTAGGGGGAATCGAACCCTTGTGTTCGACTGTCAAGGGATTGGATTCGTTTTGCGCCCTAAGGCCATGTGATACTTTGGCGAATGGTCAATCAGGTTCACTCTCCCGCATTTTTTTCCACAATAATTTAAATTTAAAAAAAATGAATCCGGAGAAGCATAATAATACGTAACAGACGGCCTGGAACTCTTTTTTCCGAAAATTCATAACAAAAATTTATTTATGCTTAAGTTTAGAGAGTTGACACGATTTTGGGTTTTAGGGTCGTTTTCTCATAATTTATACATAGAGGGCGTACTAAACAGCATGCAATTTTCAATTTTGCACAGAATTCATATTTTTCATGAAAAAAACTTTTTTTTGTTCGCCTGCGAACAAGCATGGTTCCGGGCCATTTGTTTGCATGCTCCTCCGCTGGTCCTAAATTTTTGGCCACAAATATGGTGCACTTTGGGGGTAAAGTTGTGGTAAGTTGTAACATACATAACCCCAAAATACACGTACATTAACCAAATTTAGCAAAATTAAACTTTTTTCGAGTATGCAACAAAAAAAAAACTCCAGGACGTGCGTTAGAGCGTGCTTTATAATTCCTCCAGTTTTTGAGACTAAGTATTTACTATTTTCGGGAAAAAACCCGGGGAATCTAGCATCGATAATTTCCTCAGGATCACATGACCTTAAGGGAGTGTGATTCTCACGATATTATTCAAATATTTGCCGCATTTTTATTTGCACAATATTAAAAATTTGTTGATCGAGATATGAGAAATGGAAAGAAATTCAAAATATCGTTGATTTGCTTCTTCATGGAACTTATCATTTTTTTAAACATTCAAGCTAAAATAGGCTTTTTAGTTTTTACCTCCGTTTTCGCGTTTCTCAAACTATTTAAAATGAAATTGTGATACGTGTATTGTAATTTTGAATTACACTGACTTTAACCCGTTAGCGAATGAGTGACCCTTTTTTTTTTGAAGGTTGCTTTTTGTATGTATGTTTTTCTGTGTATGATTTTTCAGTGGCAACGCACTCGACTCTGAGCATGGCGGCTAGGGTTCGATTCTCCCTGCCTGTGATTTTTTATAACATTCTTCCGCAACATTACATTGCATGCATTATAATATTTCAATACTTGTATGGCAATATTATAATATCAGCATTTGGAACGTTACCCCGCGCTTTGGAAATAAGCCTCTATTACATTTAATGTAAAGTTGCAACAAAAAATTTGAACAGAGTGTCAGTTCCGAAAGTTCTAGCCTCGGTTCTGGCAGAGATATTCATTATTTCGGACACAAACAAGCGGTTTTTGAATTGCTTACATATATTTCTTCACGGTTCGAACATTTGTTATGGTTTGATTTAGAGGTAGTGATTTGCAGCCGTAAGAAACCTCATTGAAACCCGTTGATCCCTGATCGACCCGCGTACAAGTTTGTGATGAATGGAGCGATGAATGGTGCGCAGTATTTACGTACGCACGAGATTCTGCGATGTTTACAACGTACACACATTTAAAGCCCCTTGCGATCCTCTCTCTGCATTTCATAATAAGGTGCCCAACCTCTTTTTAGGAAAAGAATGAATCAACATAGAAATAGAGACTCGATATTTCTCTCGATATTTCCATTTCAAAATCTTAAAAATGTAAGTGAGGTCAATTTCTAGAGAAACTAGAAAAATTGTATTTTCGAAAAGTTATGAGATATGAGATTGAAGAACTTTGACCTATTTTCGACGCATCACATAGGCGTTTTCTGACTAACACTGTGTTCGAAATAAGTGTATTGTCGATCACACGCTTATCGAAGTTTCCCGTTCCCAGAGACTCGGTCGTAGTCAAGGACCCGTTGCATTTTGTATTCTCCACTCAGGGGAATTTTTTATGCGGTAGCATGCTCCTAAGCTCGAGGTGTGCAATGCAAATGAGGAAAGACTAATTCCAAGCTTGCAGATACTGTCAACATATCTGATTAAAAATAATTTCTTCTAAGGGACCCGTATCACAAAGGAACTGGTCTGCGAAAAGTTCAAAGTTCAGGATTAAACCTGCTTCAAGCACAGAAAAAACCCGGAAATTTCAATCCCTTTCCTCACACCTCGACCTAAGTGGAATTACTGGAGCGATTGTTTGTACGGGCTTTCCATCTGGTTGTAAATTGTAATGTAGCATCTCGTTTCACATAACTCTCTGACGGCTTCTGGGGATTTGTGCGAAGCCTGAATACATCAATAGATAAGTAGTAAGCACGTGTGGCACCCCTGGGTGTATTTTGTATTTCACTTTCGAGAGCATCGACTCCAGATAAGTTGAACTGTTGAGTGTAGATCCTGTAACAGTGAGTGTAATCTACCTTCTACGTTCTAGAATTCTACCACTCCCTACCTATCATTATGGAGTAGGGGTGAGGAAGGAAGAATAGGGGAAGGATGGGTGGTAGGAAGGGGGATGGAGGGGGTGAGAAGAAAAAAAGCGGAGGGTTCTCTGAGCTTCTTGGTCTTTCTTGGGGCCCAAAGCAAAGCAAGATGAAGCAAAGCGAGACGAGGCAAGGCAAGGCAAAGCAAAATGGAGAGAGCATTGCCTGCCAGCCGGCATAAAAGGTCTCTGACCTCGGCAATGGCTGACTTCGACGTACAGAAGAACCGCGCGCTGGGCTGAAGGCGTATGCTGTTTCAAAGGTGATGTCACGAACCGATCGTTAGGTCCTTGAAAAGGCTCCGGAGCCTACCTTGCTACAACTACAAAATGGCAACGAGCAGCAAATTGAATTATTGTCGACTTTTATCACCACTTACCTTTATCACGGCTGCCGCACGCGTCTGCACGAAAGACCCACGCGATTTCATGCCTCGATGCTAAACTCCAAGAACAGCTATAAAACAATCCTCACGTCAATCTCCATCTAATAACCCTTCCAGTATTCCAACTTCATTTGTCATATCTTTTTTTTTTTCTAAATTCCCCGGAAAAAATTGACATTATTCGGTAGAGATGAATATGTTGAGAAACTACGGTAGTGATTTCTCTTGAATACAAAAATAAAAGTGTTGAATAAACAAAGACCCTTTTTTCTGAATCATTGAACATATCTCGAATGAATTTCGATGACGTACCGGAAGTCAGGCTTGAAATCGTAGACTTACTCATGAATACAATCGCATGGATCGAACAAAAGATGCGTTTTCTCTGCTTGTAATCTTCGTCTATAAACCATTGGACATGCATCGCTGGAATTGATATAAGAAAAAAGAAAAGAGAGAAATAAAGAAGGAAGTAAAAAGGTCAATGTATCTAGTTTTTGAAATTCCGGATGGAAGCCAAAAATTGACGTTTTCTTCTACTCCCTTGATACATTTTCATTACATGTCAACTATCAAGGCGGTATTGCACGTCGGTGATCCCTTGCGTGCAACACTGGCCATAATCTATAGACATTGGTCTCGCGCTTTGCATAATGACACCTGCGAACAATGAAAGCCACTTGGCCAAAATTGAGCAGCGAAAGGGCAGACCAGTGCTGGATTTTCCGCCAAACTAATTCTAATTCTCTCATGAAGAATATTTCCTTGAAAAACCGGGAATTCCATTTAACCGGGGAAAAATCGGGAATTTCATTTAACCGGGGGAAAACCGTGAATTTTTTTACAAGAGAGGACATTTTTTTCTTCTATCGCAAAATCTACCCTGAAATTTTGCCTGAATCATGTCACGGTATTTCCCTTGTAGGGGTATAGGGAGGTTAGTGTAAGCTCGATGACGTCGGAGCCTACCGTCATGGGATTCATTACGTCATCCTGAGGCGAATCAGTGAGAGACGCTGCGCAAACAATTTTAGCTCACACCCTCCTCACGATGAATTCTCATTACGTCACCAACTTTACACCTAGTCACTCGCCAGTGTGAATGTAAACAATGGGAATGAAGCCAACACCACCCAGTTCCAAGTCGATAATTGCCCAAAATAAACTCCTATCGATTCTTTCTAAATACACTTACTTATTTTTACTCAATTCTATTACTCGTAATCTGTCATTCCCCCCTTCTTTTGTCAGAGAAATTTGCTAACTATAGATTAATTTTTTTGGTTTCCCATATTCTCAGTTTAAAATTGGCGCCAGAAATGCGTGCGCGTTCACGGAAGTCGCTTCCGGCGCTATAGCCTACGCCGGCCGGCATTTTACCGGCGGATCCCACATGTTGAAACCGCGGTTTTTCAGAGTCTGGGTCTGAACTCTGAAAATTAATATGATTAATATCATTGCCAAAATACCCCGTTGAAAACATTCTGAAGGGTTCAAGTATATTCAGTTTAAGTTGAGTTCCAACCCTGCTGGGTTATAAAAGCCCTTGGACTGTCATCATGGTAAGTTTGAAAAAATTAAAAAGGCGGGCAAAACTTGATCTTGATACAGCTTGAGGCCTCACGTCCAAAATGTTATTACGAAGTAATATTTGACTCCCCGAGTAATGTATGGTAGAATAAAATTCAAAGATTCATTGTTACATTTTTTATTAAAATCTTGAAATTCAAAGTTGATTGTTTACTAGAATCAATGCATTTGAAGCTTTAATTGCAGTACCCTAACCTGCATTTTTCCAATCAGCATGAAATCGCGAATGCCTTTTTCTTAAATTTTATTTCAACAAGGTTGCTGCAAATCAGTGAAAAGTTGTAAATTTCAAAATATATATTTTGCCAAAGAAATTTTTTTTTTACCGGTTTTGTCGTTCCAAAACAACATTTCGTGCAATTCGGAGTAGGTCCTTTTGTTCAGTATCCGCATTTGCTTTTGAACGCACAAAGGTTGAAAATTAAGCACGCCTGAATTTCGAAACACGTGGCTGTTGCAAGAAGATAAATAAGGGGCCAACTCGAAGAACTTTCAGCTTTGAAAAGGGGCGTTGCTCCGATAAAATTAGATTCAAATTTGAATGCAGGTCCCCGTCGATTCTGGGTTCAATGTCCACCATGAAAAACCAGTTTTACTAGCATAGAAAATCCTATCTTAATCTGTCTATAAATTCTTATTTCAGTAAGCTAACATTCTTTTTTGGGACCTCATTCTCATTTTTCGATTAGTAAAAATTGATTTGCAAATACAGTTTAAATGTATTTTATTTTATATTAAACCTTTGCAAAAGTGGAAGTATCACTTTGCTATTCATTTCAGGACCAATTCTGCTATAAGAAATGGTTTTTAATTTTTGAAAAACGATCTTTCAAGATTTAAATACAATTTTGTGGTTGAATGCAATCTCGTGACCTATCACATGGTCGTCGAACGATGTAAACAAAGAACTATGCGCGCGTCGAATTCGTGTGCGGACGTCATCGATTTTGACTACCTTTCGACCTGAAGTCATCGCGACGCCTAGCGTCGCCTTCGACTGACACGCATTGTTTCTAATAAATCATAATTCTTCTGGGGTCTCTGATCTCACGGAAAATTTGAAAGCCAATCTCAGTAGCTTCAGAATGTATGAATTGATCAAAAGCTCAAAAACCTATAATCGGCTTTTTTCAAATAGCGAACTGGGAATAGAGCTGAAAAGGTCGGAATTAAAATGGATCTTATGTGAGGAATTGTCCAATTTTGAAACTAAATTCAAATTCTGTTGAAATTGCATCAAATCCATAAAAATTCGATAGCGAATACAATAAAAATAAAATAAAAGAACTGTCTGAAAATTGGAGAACTGGAGTCGTAAATTCCGTTCCAAGAAAACTAACAAGCGCCGAGAGAAACGAGCCTGTCTATAATTCTCTGCGCCACGTTACTCGTTACCCAGTTTTGAAACTTTCTGAGGGAAATTTGTCATGTACGATCTGCACATGTTTCTGCGTACCAGTAATGATTACCCGAACTTTAAATTTGTGGTAAATACTTTTTTTAAATATAGAGTGAAGGTTGCTTCTAATCGATTCTAAGTGAATTAGGTACAAAAATTGAGTTCTCAAATATAAGTGAAAATTTGTCAAGGAAATGTGTTTTAATCTTTTACTATTTTTTATTTGTTTTAGAACGGTCGTAAAGCCTACAAGTGTGCGTGGCGAAACTGCAACACCGTTAGATTCAAGGCTGACCAGATTGAACAACATGTTCGTGAAGTCCATTTGAGGTAAGAATCACTTTACTGTTTTCTTAAAACGATATTTCAATAAATTTAGAACAGAAAATCTTGGTAATAAAACTCGTTCTTTTGGAAGATGCATTTTTTAACTGTCAATCGAAATATCAAGCGGACTCATCCTATGGTAACAATGAACGTAGGAATAATCTTGAACTATATGATGATATAAATCTCGAAACAAGTAGCAAATCATCTAGAGTTTAGACAAGTTTTTTGGTTTGTTAGAAATCTCATCGACTGCCACAGTCTAGGCCTTGGCAGAGATTTGGTTTTCCATAAACTATGAAAAATTTGAAACTAAGAGAAAAATTGCATAAAACTGATTAACTTCATATATAACTTCTTGAACTTAATGTATAACTTGTCTGAAACTGTTATTGTAAAATCTAATTCTTTGTTTGTAAGAAAATAATTTTTTTTTCCTTCATTTACAGCCAAAGGATGCACAAACTCTCACCTCACGAGGAGGACTTTTACTTCCAGGAAATTGACATAAATCTGGTCGGTTCCCTACCGACTTTGTCCCATCGCGACATGGCTAGACCACCACACGAGGATCCGGAATATCTTAAACAATTCCATGTTGAAGCGATCCCGGCAAGCATCTATGCAGAAAATGCTCTCCGTGGAGATCCTAATCCTTTCTCCATTTCACCTGAAACCGTAAGTTTATCAATATTGTTATCGATTTTCTGGGTCTTTTTTAGTTTGAAATTTGATATTCCTCAGTCTTTATTTTAAATCGTTAATTTTTAAATTAAGAACAAATTCTTGAAAACATGGTTTGAAGGCTTTATATAAATATAAAAAGTGTAGATATTAAACAATTTTTATTGTGTGTAACAAGTTTTGAGTCAATTGCTTGTAAACCCAAATTAATTGAAGAGTTGAATAATTGAACTATGATAGTTGAGGTTTAATAAAAATTGACTGTGGGAAACTTTGCGATTGAGAAATTCCGAATCCATCTGTTCAAAACTAAACAATTTACAAATAAATTCAAACAATTTCGAAATTGTATATTGAAATTGATACCAAACTTACAGAAGAATGTTTCAAACTTACAGAAGAATGTTTCAATTGTTTCAACTCACGTCCGCACCGAATGAGATACCAGTTTGATATTTTGTGAAAAGCATTAGAAATTAATAAACTACGTTTGTATTCAACATTCAGTTCAAACAAAAAATCAAAATCATAGATCAAAATCAAAATTTTGATTCAAATGTTGTACACAAACGTAGTTTATCGTTTTTCAAGGCCTTTCCCAAAATTTCACCTCAATATCTTATTCGGTGCAGACGTGAGTTGTTGCAAAAAAATCGATACTGAACTAATCAAAACTATCTGGGAGTTTTGGGCAGACGATACGAACAATCAAAGGATATAGAATCCACGATAACTAGAATTATTATTTTCTATTTTTAGGCAAAGCATCTGAAGCTGGCGTCCAGATCTTTTCACACTCTACAGCACAACGTTGGTCTCCTGACCTTGTCAACCGACAAACTTTCATCCCGCCGGAATCGCGGCGAGACCAAAAAATGCCGAAAAGTTTATGGCATGGATCAGCGACAACTCTGGTGCACACAGTGCAGGTGGAAGAAGGCCTGTACCCGATTCAACGATTAAACAGAGCTCTTCGGTGAAGTTCGATGTCGCCGATGGCGGGTGTTCTCGCCGAATCAACCCCAGGATTTGCCAGTGCTACCTTAGGTCTTAAACCGTCACACCACCTGCCAACTGTCAGTCATCGTTTCCAGTAAGTCCTTTCACCCCCTTCATTCCTGTCCACCTCATCTCCATCGAATCCATGATCAATCGACGGTCGAGGAAGCAGTAAACGAATTTCGATGGAAACGTCAATCCCATGACGGATGACGGACAGTTGATGGGTCAAGACCTTGTTCTTGAAACCCTTAGGACACGAGCGAAAAAAGTGCAAACTCGAAATTTCCTGAGGATTAGAAGATAGCCTTTGGTCTAAAAGACAAGCTTGTTCGGAAAATAATCTAAGGACCAAAAGCGAATCTCAGGACGATAAACTATGACATCTGGCACTTGGCAAATCACGACGGGGTTTCTGTAAAAGATAAGAAAGATAGATAGTTAATATATGAGCGAGACCCGGCGGTTATGGACTGGAGCGTTCCTTCGAGCGCGTTGCGCAACCGTCCGGCTGTCGTTCAAACCATGAGTGTCACGGTTGCTGCGGGTCCCCAGGAACGAGGATAAAACCGAATCCCGGCTCCATGCTTTATGCGCAAGCGACTGGTCAAGAAATTTAAAAAATGGAACCTGACGAGGCTCAATGTTTAGAAATTAAATCTTCTAAGAAATCCAAGCTCAGAGCTAGAGGACTCCGTTCGATCCTCTCCTACCGTCGAAATCAAGACCTGCTGCATCCGAATTAGGTATGATTTCTGCTCGAAATCAGTTGCCACTCTCAAACATGTTTTTAGAATCAAAGAAGCATTTCTGCGATCCTAAAAATCTTTCTGAATGAAAGAACAGCAACTATGTAAAGGGAATACATAGCAAATTGTGATATTTTCTCTAAATCAATCGGATCCCGAGGGCCGAAAATGATAACGTGGAAAGGAACTACGGTGGTTCGTAGATAAAATGGAGGAAATTGATATGAAAGATGTTGACAGGAGAGGATCCAGAGAGAAATAGGGAAGAGAACAAAATTTTATACACCAATTCTATACTGCCAGACAAATAATAAAAGATCGTTGTTCGAGTAAGTACCCGTACCTTCGAAAATATATAATGTACATATTGAATGTGCGCGTAGTTGGGGCCCAGCGTTGATAGTCTTGGTATCTTATCCGCTAGCAAAGCGACTTGTAGATCTTGGAACGCAAAATGCTGCGCAGTCGAATCGATCGATCGATTTTATAAAACAAACAAAAATTCATCCTCCAATCGAACCTCCTATCTTGCTTCCTTTTTCGCGCAAATTTGTGCCCTGAAACCGGAATCTCCTCAGGATCACTGGAGGGCTTTCGGGTTCCGGCACTTGTATATTTTTCGTACACTTGTGGAATCCCGAGGCAACAGGCAGAGCTGCAAGAATAGTCGAGGATTAGTACAAACTTAGTTATCGGAAACATTCCCACGATTTCAATTTTTAAATTGAAATCCTCGGGGCTTTAGTTTTTGCAGCCTGCATGTATCGTACCCTTAGTCAAAGTCTCACGACGCTTGTGATCTCGAATATGCGAGGCAGTTTGTATAATTTTTTTTTTTTTTTTTTTTTAATCAAGAGAAGACTGATCATGGTCCTCTGCGTTTTTAATTTATTTTAAAGAGCTTCGATTCTATTTTTTTAAATGTGAAAACGACGCGATTTCAACAGAGCTCTTTGAAAGTTCTTGTTCGATGAATAATAACGCGTGCGTGCCGTTGAAGAGAAAACTCCGACTTCCGACACGCCTAGCTAGTTTAATTTTGTAAATACGTATCTATTCCCTCGGCGCAGAACCGATCCTCCGAATTTGAAAGAAGAGAGCTCTCTATTAAAGTTTACCACCGGAATAATCACGCGGTCACTGTAATGTCAAGTTTCAGGACTTGACTGTTAATGAAACTTCCAGTTTATCGCTCAAATGCATTTTCTAAATTAGGCTTTTGAGAAATATTTTGTTTTTGGTGATAACTATTCTTTTTTTCTTATACTTTCTGTAATTGCCATTTTGTGGCGTCGAAAAAAAGGTTATTCTTCATCTGACTCTTAGATTTCTGTTCTCAATTGAGAATTACTTTCAATAATATTCGGTTTAGTGCATGCATTTCTCAATTTTTTAAAGCATATATGTATATACGCATTTTCCAAATTTGCATCCTAAAGTTTGGTGAAATTTACTAGTTTAAAAATTAGTATTTAAAAACTGGTAGTTCAAGAGGACCCTATTTCCACTCGAGGGTGATTCGGAACCTGCCATCGATCTTCCGAAATCACTTAGTAAAGATAATTTTAGAAAATTAGGCTAATTGGACTTGTTAAGACTTGATAATATTAAATTTAAGAATTAAATTAAAGTAATGGCGCCTAAATTTTGATTGGAAATAGGGTGGACTGATGAATTGAGGACATCACAGATCGTGCCTTTGGCAAATATGTCGCCAATTTTAGACTGAACCTGAACATTACAGTTTCTGCGATGCGCTCGCAAAACCAGGTCTTTTTTTTGTTATACCAAAAATCCGAATCTAATTTGAAACCGACAGTATTATGCCACCGTTTCTATGTTTCACCGTGTCTTACGTACAGCAGGTTTAGTATTTTTATCGCATGAAAACAGGAGGGCGTTCTTTCTTAGATTTTTTTTTTTTTAATTCAATCAAGCTCATACTTGAAATCAGTGTACGTTGCTACGAAAGTGGTAGACAGAATTTTAAACTTCTATTTAGCGCTCAGTGTATTTCGGTTGAAAACCATGATGGTAGTAAGTTGATTATAATAGACAATAAATGGCGTCACTTTGAAGCATACCATCATAAACCATCGCGTTATATGTAAACAACTTTATTATAAATCTAAAACATCAAAAATAAACACAGATTTAAGATTATCAAAAATAAGTGGTCTTATCTTGTTTCCCTTAGTGCTTAAAAAAGAATCGCTTCAATCCCGATGTGCCAATCCTGTTGTAATGATTCAAACAACGAGTCTCGAACCTGAGACTCTTTGACTGTAATGAAATCTTGAACTTGTCGCACAAAATAGAAACATGGAAATATTGCGGCTAAGAACTTTTCCCCAGATAGTTACTCACTTTAGCAACCAAAGGAATTTTTGAAGGAAAAAGAAGCAGTCTGCTCTTATTGTTATAAAATAATTAAATAAATGCAGACACGTAAAGACGCTAGTACTCTTAAGAAATTTGCTAAGCGTTTTGACCACTTTTAAAATGACAGATAAAATTAGATTCATCAACGTGATGCAGCGATTTCTTTTCGCTTCTAGGTGACACAACGACCAGTGAAGTTAAAGAAGAACGTACTCTTGTTGCAAATCATAGCGATTGTCATTAAGCAGAAAAGTTGGGATTCCAAAGGGGCATTTTGGGTTTTCGATATCTAAAGGTGATCGTGCCAAAGTTCCTGCTGTTTTCTTTTACCCTTAAGGAGGAACTTTTTGGGAAGCGATTTTATCGATAAATAGAAAATAGCAGAGAGAAGTATCATAGAAGGCTGCGTTGAATAGAGGTACGCTACTCGCGAATAGAAAGTAATTACCGTCCAGATAGGTACCCCCCCCCCCCCCCCCCCCCCCCCCCCCCCTCCTCCCACCCCCCCCCCCCCCCCCCGCCGCCCCGCCCGTCCCAAGTCCGCCCTATTTTCCCGCTCCTACA
>WSXT02184944.1:0-20625 GCA_011762715.2 Neuroterus valhalla | reverse complement strand
GTTGAAAATTCAAGATGTGAAATTTCAGACGATTCTAATACTTTCTCAATCATAAATGATGAGAATGTAAAAAAGGATGAAAATTTATTAACAAATGAGTTTTATTTCCACCACGAGAATATGGATTCTTATATCCATGAATATCAATACACTGCAAAACAAGCTAAATTTTTTATAAAAAAGTTGATTTCACACCAAATAGTTTAATTTCGGAACAAAATAGTTCAATTTTCAAGCAAAGAAAACTTTTAACCAAACAAGAAATCTTTCAATCATGAATGAGATATAATTTCAAGCGAATTGTCCAAAATTTAGGACAAGATTCCTACGCAGCAATTAAATTAAATCGAGACGAGTAATTTAATTTTCAACCAAAGATGTAGTGAATTTCCTACGCGAATCTTCAACCGAAAAATATATCAGGAGAAATTTATATATATTTTATATATTTATATTTATATATATATTTATAATTTAGAATTAAAATAATGGATCTTTGACGTCAAAATAAGTTGAATTCAGCCATAAAAGACTAATTTTACGAAAATCGGCGAACCTACAACCATAACAGAAAAACTATCAGCCAAAAAAGTGCTTTTTTTAAACAAAACGGATGAAATTTCAACAAGAAGATCAACTTTCTACCAACAATCAAGTTGAATTTTCGACCAAAAAGATTATTCTCCAAAGAAGATCCATGTTTCTATCAAAGAAAAATTATGAATAATATACATGGAAAAAGCATATGAATATATATTTGAAAATATGTAATTTCTTAACCAGATATTTGAAGTTTTCTAAAAAAAATCATATTTCAACCTGAAATAGAACAGTCATAACAACATAATTTGGATAAGGAAAATTAAGGTGTAAACAAAAATGAAACGAATTTTAACAGAAGAAATAAGTTTTTAAAAAACAAAAAAAAAAAAGATTTCTCAACAAAGTAGTTCAACCAACAATTTTATTCCGAAAAAGATGAATTCCGATCCCAGTAGAGCCCAAAAATAAAATCCAACTTTTTTCCTTAAAAGTTATCTCTTTTTAATTAAAAAATTTAGCATCATATTTGGGGTTAAAAATGCACCTCTTATGATTGAAAATTCTACTATTTGTTGATGTTTGGACTATTTTGTAAAGAATCTGCTTTTCTTAATGGTTGGAAATTAATTAATTTATCTGAAGATTCAACTATTTCATTTTTGATTGAGAATTGATCGTTTTCAGTTGGCAATCCAACCACTTGGTTTAAAGTTGAACTAATAGTTGAAGTTTCCTTTCTTTATTAGAAATTTTTATTTCGCAGTTGAGAATTCAACTATTTGGTTGAAAATAAAGGTATTTTGTTGTAAATTCGTCTTTTTTCAAGACAACTAATTTTCTTCATGACGAATGTAACTTCTTCTATTATTTGAAATCCTGTCTCTTTGGTTTGAAATTGAACTTTTTGATTTTTTTCGGAAGTTACATTTTTTAAATTTGTTACTAAATATTTGAATTTCCATTTTTAAAATTTCTTATTTTTTAAAGAATTTTATAAATTACCTGTAATAGGTTTGTGACATCCAGCGCAAAGTGATCCTCTTTTGGCGTGGTAATGAGTTTCACAATAAGGCAATCCTTCATGATCGAAAAACGAACCGCCTTGGAATTTCTGCCGGCAATCCTGTAACAAAAAATTCGGATTTTAAATAAAATAAGAATTGCTTTTAGAAGACATAAACAAAAATAGTCATGGAATACCAAAACTTTGAATTCGATGAAAATTTGTCAAATTGTGTTTAATCTCTTAAAACCTGGAAGATTTATAGTAAAATGCTGAGAAAATTCTTAAATAATAAAATACCCATAGAAGAAATTCAATATTAATCGAGAAGGAACTGGAAATTAAATAATTTTGCTGCTGGTTGTAAAATGAACTATTTGATCCGAAATTGATGTGTTTCGTTAAAAATATATTTCTTGGTTAAAAATTTGAATATTTTGACGGAAATTCATTTTCTGGTTAGAAATTTAATAATTTCCGGAAATTTTTTTTGTCGTTGAAGAGGGAACTTTTTTCGTTTAAAATTTCATTACAAAATGATGTATTTTGTTTAAAATTTATTTTTTGGTTGAAAATTGATCCAACAACAACTTTTTTTTTTTTTTTTTTTTTTTTGAGTAAATAATTTTCAATAGAAGGAAATTATTTAGGTTAGACTGGTTAGGAATAATAAAATGCGATGTTTGTGGTTATATAAACTGGTTATAAGCCACAAACATCGCATTTTAATAACATTTCACAACAGAAAATGTAATTATTTCGCTGTTGGTTGAAAAATAAACTTTTCTCGTTGAAAATTGTACAGTTCGTTTCGAAATTGAGGTATTATATTGAAAATTTATTTTTTAGTTGAAAATTTGAATATTTTGTTAGCGATTCATTATTTGGTTGAAAATTGAATAATATGGTTGAGGATTTCTGTATTTTGTTGAAAATTCATTTTTTGGTTTTAACTTTGAATATTTTTTTGAAAATTTGTTTTCTTTTTCGCTGGAAATCGATCTTTAAAAAACTGAAGATTCATTCATTCCGTCTTTGGGTAAAAAATTAACTTTTTTAGATTAAAATGAAACCATTTGATCCATTTGAATATTTTGTTAAAAATTCATCATTTCAGTAAAAAATGGTGTTTTTTTGTGTTCGAAAATGGAACTTTTAGAGTTTTAAGTTGAATCATTTAGTTGAAAATTGATACATTCTGTTGGAAATTCATTTGATGATTTAAGATTTGCATTTTCTTAGATTAGTTTTTTTCTCTTGGAAAAATAATTCGAAAGCAATGCAGAAAATGGAATTATTTCGCTGTTGGTTAAACAATGAACTTATCAAGTTGAAAATCAAACTTTTGATTCGAAATTGATGCATATTGTGACCAATTTGTTTCTTGGATGAAAATTTGACTGTTAGGTTGGAGATTTATTTTTATTGGTTGAGAATGAGACTTTTCTAAATAAAACATGGACTTTTATTGTTGAAAATTGAATTATTTGGTTGGAAATTTCTGTATTAGGTTGAAGAACCATTTTTGGATTAAAAATTTGACTATTATATTGGGAATTCATTCCTGGGTTTCAAATTGGAATATTTTGTTGGAAATTGTTCTTCCTGTGAAAAAATTCAAATATTTCGTGACTGGAAATAAAATTATTTCGCTTTTGGTTGAAAATGGAATTTTTAGAGTTGAAGAATGAATTATTTGGTTGTAAATCCGTTTTATTTTCTGTTGGAAATCAATTTGAAGAAAAAAACGAAAATTCAGTTATTTCGCTCTTCGTTAAAAAATGTACGTTCATGATTGAAAATTTGACTTTCTGATTCGAAATTGATGCATTTTGTCAAAAATTTATTTCTTGGTTGGGAATTGGATTATTACGTTGGAAATTCAGTTCTTGTGTTTAGAAAAGAAACTTCTTTGGTAAAAAGTTGGATTATGTCGTTGAAAATTGATGTGTTTTGTTAAAAATCCATTTCCACGTTAAAAATTTAACTATTTCGTTGCAGATTCATTTTTTGATTCAAAATTTGAATATTTCGTTGAAAATTGTTCTTTTTGGTGAAATATTTTACATTTCTTAACTAATAATCAAATTATTTCGCTTTGGGTGAAAATTTAACTTTTCAAGTTAAAAATTTACTATTCAGTTGAAAGTTCAAGCATTTTTCAAAAATCGTCTTTCGGCAGAAAATTAATTTGTCTTTTTGAATTGAAAATTTGGCTCTCATGTCAGAAAAGTGATATTTCTTGGTTAACAACTATCTTGTTGTCCCGAAAATTCTTTTATTTGGCTAAAGGTTGAAATATTTAATTGAAAATTCGTATTTTTGTATTAAAAATAACAAAAAATCAATAATTAAGGGTATTAGGGTATGAACTACGGTTGTAAACGAGGGAGGGGGCGCAAAAATATCTAAAAATTAATAAAGTAGTTTCCTTCTTTCCCTTACAAAAAAAAAATCGAGTCTCCCGTATAAAAACAGAGCGTTTGACGCCTGGCATAAAAACAAAAAGCACGCTTCGTTACGAAAGCATTCGACCGCCTCGTCGATCGCGTCACTCCTGCACACGGCACAAAACTAATCGCATCGCTCTGAATCACACCCAGTACTAGAATCTTGCCCATCTTAACCTTGACCTCCTCTTAGGCGGTTAAGAGGACAGCCTCAGAACTGAGGATTCAGAGCGTTCCGACTTTTCATCTTTTCTTTAAAAATCTTTCTTTTTTTTTCTCTTTATTTTACATTTATTTCTAAATCGTACAAGATAACAACATATCAATAAGATCTTAAATACCATCGACCGATCATCATGCCTTCAAGAGACATGAGAGGATTCAAGAAATCCGAGGCAGGAGTGCGCTTCGTTTTTAATTCAATTTTACCCGTCATAATAAAAGAACCCTTCCTTAAAACTATCCTAAATCTTGCGAGCTGAAAAAAATCAGCTTCCTGATGCACCTGTTCATGAAAAAAATTTGGGAGGGCTCCTCATTGTCGGAGCCGAGGGCAAGGGGCAAATCGAAGATCATAAGCGCTGGTTCAAAATCGATATTTTTACGCCTCCTCTTCCTCCTCCTCCTCTTCATCATCAACCCCAACGCATTTCGGACAAACTGGTTTTCCCTCCATGGCGTAGAAAGACTTTCCAGAGACTGCTTTCTTGCAATCCTGTAAGGCAAGGTTCAATCAAATCGGAACCAAAGGAAGAGCTGAACCGGCTCGAAGGAACAAATCTGAAAATGGGAAGAAAATAAGTTTTCTTTCGAGAATTGAGACCTACCCTGCAGACGAAGCAATCCGGATGCCACTGGCTGTTCAAAGCTGAGATGTAGTTCTCCATAATTGCCCGGTTACATCCTCCACATTTTGGGGCGAACATATCAAAGTAATCGTCTCTGCAATACGGCTTGCCATCCCTCTCGTGGAAACCCTCCTCGCCGAATTGTTTCCCACACTGGGCGCAGAAAAAGTGCTCTGTGTGCCAAGTTTTTTCGAGAGCAGTCACGCATTTCTGGAAAAAAATCGGTATAAGACTTTGAGAAGAGGAGTTGACAAACTGGAATGACGGGACAGAGTTCAGGAACTAAAATTTAAACTTACGTCGAGGATTGGTCCGTTGCAATAGTTGCATCTGGGAGAGAAGAGATTATGGTAATCAGGTTCACAGTAAGGATGCCCTTCCCTTTCGAAGAAGTTCCTCGTCCCTAATTCTTGGTTGCAGTGTGTGCAGGTGAAGTGTTCCGGATGCCATGTCTTTCCCAAGGCTGTGATGACCTGGAGAAGAAAAACAAATAATTCTTCGAAAATATCATTTACCGAAACTTTGGTTCAATATGAAAAACTGATTTTTCACCTGGCCGACTATCGGTTTTTCGCAAGCGTTGCAGCATCCCTTCTGGGTGGTGTTGACTCCTTGGCGGCTCATATCGGCCTGTAGGTTTCCTAGCATAGAATCAAGCTGATTCTGTTTGATGTGAGTCGCCTGACTGGTGACAATGTGACTTTCTTCGTACTGTGGCTGATACTGATGTGTTGATCTCGTCTCCGAAATGTGAATCCTGGTGGTTCCCTCAGAAGGAACAGGACTTGAGGAACTTTTGGTGGCTTTGTTTGGCTTCGCGTATGGCGAGTCGGTCACCGTTTGACGTTGGTGGCTACTGCCGTGGATCTAGAAATCCAAATTTCAATCAAGAAATTAGAAATCGAGAAAAAACCGGCTCGAAGGACCAAGTCTAAGGAAGTGGATGGATAGTCTCTGGATCTCTCCAAGTGAGATGTTTTGACGCTTGGTTACGGGAAATTGGAGCGTGACGGTCTGGGAGGGAATGAGGATGTAATAATAAGTTTTTCGAGACCCGACCGGAAGATGCCGACCGCTGGGGACGAGCTTGCAAACTGGTTCTGATTCTGAGCTTTCGGAAGATTGGGAGTTGAGTTGGTTCCCCACCTTTTGGACTCTGGTTTTCCCTCCCTACTCTAATAAACACGGAACATTAGAGAACGCGGTCTGGGTGGAATGGAAGTTATTTCGGTAACCTGGCCGGCCAAGAATGGGCAGGAGTGCTTATAACGTCAATGATTACAAACTTACAACTCCCACAACGTGTTTGGATTCAAAAATTGAATTAAAACAGTCCCTTTCCATTTTTTTTTTGACAGAATCATTAAGGATAAACTGGACGAAACTGGAACACCCTCATAATTTTATTTTCCTTGTTTTTTCCGTTCGGTTGAGAGTTGGAAGAATGAGGTTCCTTGAATTTGAGATTGATTTAATTGTAAGTGACAGGGTGCAAAAGTTAGCAAAAGGTGTAGTTAGAGGCGATAAAATCATGTGCCAACAAGAATTGTCGCTTGAGTGGTATTCTATTGTTAGATGCAAATTTTCCTAGAAGCTTGGTATTATGTATTTGGAGATAAGAGGTGTTTACAATTTTTCTGGAAAAATTCCAACTTATTTTTGCATGGGATTTTCGACTTTAGAAACCAAGTCCATTTTTATTCTGTCGGGTCGTAGAATAACAAATTTCCCTGCGAAGTTATGACTATCTGAATTTTGAGGTTTGTTCAGAAAAAAAAGCATATTTGTTCGTTTAACATCTTCAACTCTTGACCTAGTTGAGATGCTTGAATTTACCTCTCAAATCGACAAAGAAAATATAAAAGGGTTCGAAATAATCAAAATAGTCTTTTTATATCTACGAGAATATTGATTTCAGAAGAATAAATTTTCTAAGTACTCTAAAACGAAAGATACGGAAAAATTTTCAGAAAAAGATTGACCCATTAGACTCAATTCTGTTCAAAAATTGTTTTGTTTTGTATATTTAATTCATAATAGCTTATTTTTAATGAACAGAAAAATATGGCTGAATATAAGAAAAATTTTTTCTCTTTTTTATTGGAAAAATTTCAAATTGAATGAGGAAAAAAGAATAGATTCATAATCGTCTCAATCACTATTCCCATTCAAGATTGTAACTGTATTGACGAATTCCTTGAACTTATAATTCTTCTCCAAAAAATCTCCGATCTAATTCAGAATCACATTAAACCACCATTTTAATTGGATATCCATAATCTCATAATATTAATTAATTTAAATTCACAATATTCATAATTCCAGCTCAAAATTTAACTTTTTTTTTTAAGATTCGTCTTTTTGACTAGAAAATTAAACGATTCGTTTGAAATTTTATTTTTCCTTGACTGCGAAATCTTGCTTGGTTTAAAATTCAACCATTGAGTGGAAAATTAATTAATTTAGTTGAAAATTCGTTTTTCTTGATGCGAAATTAATCTTCTTGGTAAAATTGATGTGTTTCGTTGAAACTCGTATTACATTCTCAACATAATAAGAAGGTATTGGTTTTATTTTTTTGTTAAAATTATCCTTTTGAACGGAATAGATGAATTCTTAACTCAATAGTTGAATTTTCAACCCAAAAACAAAATTTTAATGCAAAAAAGGAATAGATTTTTTGAAAGGCAAATGGATTTTTGAACTGACAAGTTTCATTTTCAATTCCAAAGGACGAATTCTAAACAAAAAACATGAATCTACGGAAAGCAGATAAATTTCATTCAACTTTCAATAAAATAGATGAATTTTTAACAAAATAGTTGTATTTTTAACACGATAGTTGAATTCTCAACCTGGAAAGATGCATTTCCAATTAGTCGAATTTTCAATTAAAAATGATGAATTTTCTGCCATAAAAGATAAATTTTAATTCCTAAAACACGAATTTTCAAAAAAGAATTGAACATTCAATAAAATAGTTTAATTGGGCGGAATTTTTAATCTTTAGTTCAATTCTGAACCAAAAAGTTGAATTTTCAAGCCAAGAAAAAGAATTTTATGGAAGACAGTTGAAGTGTTAATCCAGCAGGTCGTTTTTTCTATCCAAAAAGACAAATGTCCAAGAAAAACATCCAATTTTTTACAAAGAGATAACATCTTAACATAATAGCTGAATCATGAACCAAAAAATAGTATGCTTTCACCAAATCAGTTGAATTTCCAGAAGAAAAAAATCATTTTAACCAGATATGGGAATTCCCAACTGATAACGATCAATTTTCAGCCAATAATGAATAAGTTGTATTTTCAGTTCTTAACTTTGATTTCCAACAGAAGCAAATGGAATTTTCGAAAAAATAGTTAAAGCTTCAACCAGAAAGTATTATGTTTAACCAGAAGAGATGAATTTTGAACGAAAAATACAATAGTATAGAGTTCCTCATTGAAAAGAAATAACTTTAGAAGAAAAATATTTGGAATTTCTTATTGAGTTCTATTGGGTTCGGAATTCGGGATCCTATAGTTGAAAGTTCTACTGTTTGGTTGAAAATTCAATTATTTCATTAAAACGACACTTTTTTGGCTAGTCATATTTTTGACCAAACATTAAATTACTTGGTTAAGAGTTGAACTTAAATTTAACCGCTTGGAAGAAAAAGAATTATTTTGTTTTACAATCACTTTGGATCAAAAACCCAACCATTTTGTAGAAAAATGTTCTTTTTGGCTTGAACCATTACCAATTTGGTTGGAATGTTTATTTTTTCGACTAGAAAATCTCTCTGGTTGGAAATTCAACAATTTCGTTACGTGTCCTATTTTGTGAAGAATCAAATATTTTGTTAAAAAATAGAATTTTTGGGTTGAAAATGCAGGGAAATTTTTTGAAAGAATTTTCTCTTTCATGATTGTATTCAATGGTTTTTCGTTTGGAATTCGAAACTTCTTGTTTGACACATGAATTATTGAACTTTTCGTTAAAAATTAATTTATTTTGTTGAAAATTCAATTTTTTCACTCGAAATTTCAGAGACATCAAGCATTCAAAATTGCATTTAATATATAAGGTAACTTTAACACTGATTTTTTAAAGAAAAATCGGGATTAAAATTTAAGTCCAAGCTTTTTCTCTTCTATTTTCAGAAGCCTATATCCTACATCGTGCAAAAATTGCCTAATCCAACTGATAATAATAAATTATATCGAAAATGTCCTCATCCACACCCTTCCGGGATCTGAAATCTAGATTGCGCTAGTGTCGCGAACTAAAGCAAGAAGGTCGAATTTTTTAGATGCATTTTAATTTGTGCATAAAAGGGATTTCGCGATTGTTCTGTGAAGCACAAACTTCAAAATTGGTATTGAAAATTATTATTTATCAAAAACAAAGTGTCGAAAATTGAATGCTTATCGTACAGAGTGAAGAAGCACGATCTTTGTCAAAACTGTTTTTTTCTCGAAGAAACTATTATTTCACCATAGTAAGTAAATTTTAACACACTTTGAGCCTAAATACACTTGAAATGATGTATACAGTGAACAATACGATTCAGAATATATAGAGAATATGAGGAATAGACGATCAGAACTGAGATATCAAACTTAACCTAACTTTGAAGTTACACTTTCCTAGATATTGAATATTTCATGTATACATTGATATTTAATGATTCTGAGCTTATTTTTGCCTCAATATACGTTCATTTAATATTATAATTTACTGAAACTTACATGATGTAATAAAATAAATGTTACTTTGAGAAAAATAAGTTTTTATAGTAAATCTGTTTTTTCACTGTACATCCATTATGGACCTCCAATGGACCAGAATTCCGGTCCAAGGGATTTAGAGCCCAAATCAGAAATACCATTCTTTTAAAAAAACATTATTGTGAATTTGCAGGATAACCTTAAATTCAGAAAGGGAGGCCATGAGGTCATCCAATTCCTTGGTGGCATTGCTGGCCATTTGCCCATTGACTGCAAAATTTTGATCAAAATCATTTCGACCATATGGACTTGCAGAATTATATCCATTAGCTGGCTCAATTTCTGTCGTCGTTTCTTGAACCGTCACCTTCACTCTTCCTTCCGGAGGGTAATCTCTGTTGAAAAAAAAGAAAAACGAAATTAATGAAAATTTTCTGACTCGATCTTGAGAAAACAAGAATCTTTCAGAAGCTTCTGAGGCAACGTTATGGATTGCAAAATCGTGTTATTATTATCGACTCATCCGCCAGTCAACACGACGCTCATCTTCACTTTTAGCAAAGTTGTATTATATTTTTTTCAAAACTTTTCAACCGCGGATTTCATGATCATTTTGATTTTCAATCCTGTTTTTTTTTAATTAGTAGGTTTTTTTATTTATAGTTTAAGAACACATAAAAATACCATTTTTTCAGTTAATAACTTACATGCAAAATCTTTAAACATAAAAATTAATTTTTGACAAAGAAGTTTAACTTTCTCCCAAATAGTTGAGGTTTCGATCAATAGAGATGAATTTTTTAACTAATTGCAGTCGGAAATAATAAATTTTAAACCGCAAGAGATGACTTTCCAATTGAAATGATTAATTTGTACAGAAAAATAAATATATTTTCAACAAATGAGTTTAATTTTCCACCGAGCAGTTGAATCTTCAAACAAAAAATGGATAAAGTTTCAAAACATTAATTTCAATTCCCAACCAAAATGAAGAATGTTCCAACAAACCAAACTAATTTTTAACAAAGAAGATGAATTGTTACTAGGAAAGATGAAAATCCAGAAAAGTACATGAATATGCATCTAAATATCCTATAAATTTTCAAATGAAAAATACATTTTCTGAACCGGAAAAATAATTTTTCAAAAAGTAGTTTGACATTAAACTAGAGGGAGTTAATTTTCAACCAAAAAGTTGAATTTTCAAATAGAAAAAAATTATTTTTTAGAAAGAAGTTCAACTTTCAATCGAAGCTATCTAATTTTCAACCAAGAATGATGATAAGAAGAAACTTCTAGAAAAAGTTATAAAACTTTAAATCAAGAGAAGAAAAATTCTATAGAATATTTTATTTCTGTACATAGCAGTCGAAATTTGAACCCAATAATATTAATTTTCACCCAAAAAGTTAATTTTCTACAAAAAAAAACAATTGTCAACCAGAATGGTCGAAATTTCAATCCAGAAGAACGATTTTTTTTTAGAACAGTTGAACTTGCAACCAAAAAGACGAATTTTTAACCAAGAATGGTTTTAACAAAACTGTCAAATTTTCAATGGAATAATTTAATTCTTAACCAAGGAATAAGATTTTCAACTTACAGAAATGTGTATTCAGACAAAATAGTTCGATTTCAAGCTGAACAAGGTAGATTCTCGTTCGAAAAAATATAATTTCCACGAAGGAGTTCAACTTCCTCTCGAAAGAGAAAAAAATGTTCTTTTCACGAAACAAAAACAATTTCAACAGAATAATTCAAGTCTGGAGTCAAAAAGATGAATTTCCAGAAATTAGTAGAATTTTGAACCGCTAAATAAGGTTTTTTAACACAAAATTATTACCGGGACTTAAGCTGAAAGACAAAAATCGAGAAGGAACTTTAATTTAAAATTTCTCCTAAATAAAAAATTGCCTAAATAAATAGAATAATTTCTAATAAGATTAAACACCGAAGTTTCAAATCAAGAAAATTCAGTTTTGTATAAAAATGGTTGTTTCCGATTTTTTCCTGTATTATTTACTGGAATATTGAAGAAATACAGGGTTTGTCTGAAGCGAAAATGTCTCCTCTTTTGTAAAAGAGAAAAATCGTTTCAAAAAGTTCCAACCATGTTTCGACAACATTCTGCCTTAAAATAAATTGTTTCAGAAAATATCTTTCGTAGAATAAGAAGAATTTTTGACTAGAATATACAAAATGGATTTGAGTTTGGAAAATCAAATGGCCGGGAATTAATAATAATAATAATAATATATTGATAATTAATCCTAGGCCGGTCGTTTTCAATTTTTTTTTCAAATTAAATTAATATTCCAAATAATTTCCAATTAGTTCAAGAATTATAGATCTTTTTTTGTAAAGAATTTTTTTATTGAATTCAACGCATACTCTCTCCAAAAAGTTGAATATGACGAACCAGCAATTTTCTCAGCTTCATATTTCACTAAAATTTTGAACATTCTATTAATATTTAAAATATTATCAGAGGTATCGTGAAATTAATAAATTCCAAAAGATTTTAAAAAGACTCAAAATATGTCGAAACGTTTCGAAATATTCCAGAATTTTTAAAAAGATTCCAATGATTCCACCCCGGTCATTTCCCGGGTTTTACCGGGTAAATAAAATTCTAGGTCATTTCCCGGTTACCCGGTCAAGTCGCCACCCTGATTCGGAACATCACCGTTTCACTGGGAGCGTCACCGTTTTATCAGTTTGGGAAAAAGTGTGTGGAAATTTTCGATCTTTCTTTTTTTGGGAACTTTAGAAATATAAGGAGGAAAGAAGGAAAGGGAGAAAACGGGAAAAGAGGAATAACAGGAATTTGGGCAATAATAAGGACGGACTGTGATCCCTGCAAAGTTTACTGTTCGAAAAATTTTTGGAAAACTGGTAAACATTTTCTGATGTGAAGAAAAGTGGAAAAAAGAAGGAAACGTATTATTGAGATTTTTCTCGGAAAATTGGGGAAAATTTAGATCTTTGGGCTATTTCAAATCCTCTGATCGATGTCGTATCTGTGCCACTCAGCTACTTTCAATGTGGCAAAGAACAAAAATAGCATTGATTTGAAATTCTGTATCAAAAATCTTCCGTAACTACGTGAAAAATTTCCTCGAGTTTCCTTTCGGCTTTTCCTTTTATTCCAGTTATTTAACGGATTTTGAAAATTATAACCGTTTAGTTGAATTCTTTATTTTAAATCAATGTTTATATTTAATCTAAAATTATTCTATTTTTATGAAAATATTTGCTGGCACATTTTATTTGAATGCAGAATTTTGTGAAATCGGGGTTGAAAGCTTCTAAAAACGAGTTCCCTTCTTTTTGAAAAGGTACAAGAATTTTCATTGCAAAACCTCCTGTATTTATTTAATGTTTGAATGATTAAAATTGGAAAAAGAGGAAAACAAAATTCCTAATAGATAACTGGATTTTCTTTAGATGACAACTATAGTCTTTTATCTCATTCTGACTGATTTTATTTATTCATCCAATTTTCTAATTTAGGAACAGTTTTCGATCAGTTTCCTTCCGATTTTTCTTTAGGGCTATCCGATATTTAAATTTCCAATTTCAAGTCGATTTTGTTCATTTCAATCTGAAATGATTTTATTTGGAGCAAGATATTTTCCAAGACATTTTTTCTTAAGTTGTCGAATCACAGTTATAATTTTTAATGAGGATTTTTCTCTCTTCAACAAGAAACAAGAATTTAGCTTTTTTAAATCTTACATTTCTTTATATTTGAAATAATAATATTAGAAAAGTCAGAAACAAAATGTGCGATACATAGCTGACTTTTCTTGAACTGGTAACTTAAGTTTTTTATCACATTTTTAATGATTTCATTTATTTAAGCAAATTTCTCATTTTTAAACAGTTTTCAAACGGACGTTTCCTTCAATTGTTTTAGAGCTTTTTTTTCATTTAAATTTTAAAATTTAGGTCTATTTTGTATCTCTAATATAAAATTATTCTATTTTGAGGAAGATATTTTCTTAAAAAATTTGTGTAAATGCAGAATTTGATCGAAAAGGCCTGTAATTTGTTGAGCGAATTTCCCTTTCTAGCATGAAAAAGCAAGAATTTTCCAAGAAAATTTTCAGCAAGAACTGACTTCTTACAATTTTTTCTGAAAAATCATTCTTAGAAATAGAAATCCTTTGAATTTTGAGAAAAAATGAGAATAAAAAATCTTGAGAAAGTTTTTCTTATTACCTTCAAACCTTTCAAAATTCCTTCCTGGCTTTTCAATTTTATGTTTATTTTTCCCTTTTTTTGCAAGTCCTGAAAAGATTTCCAAAGATTGCAAATCGGTTCACAAAAATTTTAAAGGATTTACCCAGATTTTAGCGATTCCACAACAGTTTCAAAAGATTTTAGCAGGTTTCCAAGATTTTAGAAACCTTTCAAAGATTTCAGAAGATTTCCATACGATTTCAAAATACTTCTAAAATTTCAAAAAGGTTTCAAAATATAACAAATATTCATAAGATTCTAGAATGATTTTCAAGATCTCCAAAATTTTCAAAATCACAGGCGGTTTTAAAAATTCGAAAATATTAAAGTAATGAAAAAATAAATGAAATCTCTTCATTCCTAAAAATAAAGGGCCCATTTCTCGTTTCTTTTACGGTAAAATTTCGAAGTCCCTAGGCAAATTAGGTAATTGCCGGTTTTCTAATTGAATTCGCGGCCAGCTTCCGGTTTTTTCCATTCAATAAAATTTCCTGTAATTTTCCAGTCAAGTCGTCACCCTGTGAATATTAATTGCGGAAATTCAAAGACAATAAAAATAAAAATATTTACTGTTCCAAAAATATACCCATCCTTTTCAAGTATCGGATGCTCCAAGATTGATGTGTTCTATGTAAATCACATGACCTGGCTTCATTTCAAATAATAATAACTTCTTTATCACTAGGCACAATAAAAACTTGCACTTTTTTTGAGCAAGTCGCACAACCTGACTTGCGTCAAAAACAATGCACTCACATCCCAATGTTGCCGTTGATTTAAAATTGATTGATTTTTCAAATATTTTATTATTCTTTCAATAATGCCTAAACATTGCTTTTGATTATTATACGATTTTTGGAATGTTATAATTTCTAAATACTTTTTTAAATCATAATTTTAACAATTCTCCAACTTTTGAATTGGATTCCAAATAATGATAGAGCACTTCTTTCTATTGCTAGACAACTTATTTGAGTGTTTAAAAAAAATATGATCATTTTCGTCATGATATCGTTTCAATAATTCTTTTTTATTCAATTTTTTCATTGAGGGTGTTTTTGATCTGATTAATGAAAGTTAAAGTATGTTGCCCAAATGAATCGTTCAATTCTTCTTTTTTTCAATTTCCAAAAATTTTGTAGTTTAAATTTTGATTTATTTTGAATTTAGTTTCTGGAATTTTAATTTTTTGTATGACATTTTAATTGCATCTATTCAAACCATTTTCTAATTTAAATTTTTATTACTGAATCAATTAGTTGAACAATTAATTTTATTTAGTGTTTTATTCATCAGGAAAAAACTTATTTATTTTCAAAGCTCTAATTAAAAATTGCACGTGCTGAAGTTGAGATCTTTTTTTTTTTTTTTTTGAAGCCTCCACTTGGAACTCACCCATTTGGAACAGCAGTGCTTAATTCTTCCAGAAGGGAATCCACAGTAGGTCGAGATAAACTGCTTGGCGAACGCAAAGTTGGACTGATTCCTGATCCATTTGATGCTCTGCTATCTGTAATCATAGAATTAAAATTTGAAAATTATTTTTACTATCGAAATATCATATATTTAAAATTATAAGGCCTCGCACTACTTCATAACTTTCGAAAAAAGGAGTAAAAGTATCCCCCCTGCAGATTTTTTTATCCTTTCTCTTATCATTATTCTTTTCCACCTCGATCTCTTTTCCAAAACCTCATCTTTGTTTTTTCTACTTTTGGTATCAACTTTTTCCTATCTATTTTTCCAATGCTCTATTTAAGCATCTCTTCTTCATCATCTGCCATCACCACTAAATCTTCATTCAACAATCACATATTTTATCCATCTCTCTCCTTTCCTTAACCTTATCTTTGTATTTTGTACATTAGGATTAAACTTTAAATCATATCTTTTCTTCTTCCAGTTCCTTACCTAAACCTCATCTTTGTATTTCCTACATTTGGTATCCACTTTTTCCTATCTATTTCACCAATCGTCTATTTAATATGGATCTCTTCTCCATCCTCTGCCAGCGCCACTATATCTTTCATCAACAATCACATATTTCCTTCTTCCCTCTCCTTTCCTCAACCTTATCTTTGTATTTTCTACATTTAGATTCAACTTTTTCTCAGATATTTCCCTATCCTCATTTCTTCCCCATTTCTCTATTGCTTCTTCCAACAAAATAAATGCATTGAATGAAAGTGGACTTAGAGGACAACCTTGTCTTACTTCTTTCGCAAACCAGAAAATATCACCTACTTACTCTTCTACCTTTATTCTGCTTTCTGCCTTCAGAGAATAACCTTTCTTATCTCCTTTCCTTTTTTCCACCTTCTTTTTTAACCTATCCGATAAAATAGTTTAACGAAATATACTGGTATTGGCACCACTAACCTATACTCTTAACCCCCCCCCCCCCCTTCACCTCTTTTAACACCAGTGCTTCTACTCCAACTTTCCATAACTCTCAACACTTTCCTCTCTATATTGCACATCATCCGTGCCCATTCCTTTAGTTCTTTCCCACCAATATTTCCAGACTTCATTTTGAATTCCGTCGAATCTTACCATCTCTCATTATTCCTAACACCTTAAGTATTTCCTCGACGGTAAAGAGACAAGACAGGATCACTTTATCTTACATCTTTTTCTCCCTTTTTAACTTTTTCCCCTACCCGTCTTAGCTAATCTATAAAACATTTCCTCCATTCTACCATCTCAACATCCTGGTATTCTTTCTGCTTCTTTTTCTCCCTATTAACTACTTTCCATACCTCCTTTTCCATCCATCCTTAGTGCACTCCTCTTTTCTCCTATATTCTCCACTACTTTTCCCTTTTCTCTATTTTTCACAATTCTTTCTTACTTCTCTCCTGTCTTAAAATTCTTCATTGCATATTCTTCTAACCCTCCTTCACTAGCATCTTTTCTTGTGCCCTCCAATACTCTTTTGATTTTCCCTCTCCTTATTTTCATCTCTCAGTTTACGATTTTCCCTGCCATTTTTATATCCTTAACGTCATCCTCAGATTGTTTTTTTTTAATTTATTGACCAATCCCTTCTTCCTGTCATTTTTCTTTTTATTTCCTATTTATTCTCATTTTTCTTATTCTTTTCACTCTCCAATGTCAGTATTATGAGAATAGCATCTAAATCTATACCCAACTCTGGCTCCTGAAATTTCTCTGTTACCGCCAACTATCATACATTCAATTACTGCGTCCTTTCATCCTACTGAGCGTTATTTCCCTTCATTATCCTCCTCTATATTTCCGTTCAATGTAAACTATCCCATTTCCCACAAGCTCCTCAACAATTTCAATCCTTCCCCATTCAGTAACTTGTCTTTGGATTTTATTTCTCTCTTTCGTATTGCCTTATTTTTCCATCTTGCATTAAAATATCCTATTAAGTAGAGAGAAAGAGAAGATAATTCATCGGATCAGGCAGGATTTGAAAAATGTATGGGAGTGATACATGAAAGTAAGGGGTGGAGCTCAAACTACCAGGTTATATGGTAAGAGAAGAGACTCGATAGGATAAGTGAGAAACAAGGTCGGAAGAGGGTGTGGAAATTTGAAGAAAAAATATGAGGTGGAAAGGGAAGAGAGTTAAGGAAGTGTTAGAAAGAGATGGAAGGAAGAGGTCTGAAGAGCTAAAGCGCCTGGAAAGAGGAAGAGAAGTTTTTTGAGAGATGGAGGGGTATGAGAAGGATATGTGTATAGACTACGAGAAACTGAACGAAAGAGATAGAGACAGGTAATAAATACATGAAGATAGAAGAATTAAGATACAATTAATGGGTCCAAAGTGATAAAAAGAGGAGGATTGTTAAAATATCAGAGAAGAGGATAGGGGGAGGTAGACAAGAGTAGCTAGATCGAGATTAGAAAATGTTAGAGAAGAAATCTGTTAAGAGGAGGATGAGGATAAAAAATGCAAACTGTGTAAATCGGCAGAGGGTATGGGAGCGCAAATTGAATAGTTGTGTGAAGAAAAAAAAGAAAAAAGGAGGATGGCAAGAGAATGTTAAGAAAATGTAAGGAAAGGATGCACTAGAAAAAAAGTGGAGTTTCAAAAAGTTTGAGAATCGAAAAAGAAAGAAGGGAGGAGCGTGAGGAGCAAGTGAAGGAAGAGGAAAGATGTCTGTATAGTTAAGTTCATATGAAGAAGAAAAGAGAGAGTTTCCTAAAGATCGAGAGATAGGAAAAAAAGGAAATGCATAAGAAAAAAATTGTATAAATTAACGAAAAGAGAAGGATTACCAAAATATCCGGGAAGCGCAGAGGAAGATGGACGAGACTAGCGATATGGAGACTAAATGAACTGAAAAGTGCAGTTTATTCAGGAGGATGATAAGCAAAAATTCAGAGTAGGTAAATGGGTAGAGAAGACATGGTAACATGTATGAGAGGGTTTCATAAAAGGAAGGGAGGAAAGGGAAGGATGTCAAAAAAATGTTGAAAAAGTTTCAGGAGATGAAGGACTGTTTTAAGAATGGATGAAGGAGGTGGGGAAAAAACTAGAGAAGGTAAGAGAAAATGGAAAGCACGAGTAGAAAAGAAAGGAGGAGAAAATCCAAATGGTAGTCATAGAGAAGAATGAGGATAGCTGAAATTATATTTAGAAATTAAGTTAAAGGAGCCATGCTGAAAAAATTAGGGTATGTAAATGGAAAGAGGAGACATGAGAGTGTGTATAGGATTGTTATGTGAGGCCAAAGGAGGAGATGAGAGGATTACGAGATAATGATAAGAAAGTTTTGGGAGAGGAGAGACTAGTTGAAGAGTGGATGAAGGAGGTAGAAAAAACTAGAGAGGTTAAGAGAGAATGGCATGTATGAGTGGGCAAGAAATGAGAACGAAAACAAAAGGGAACTTAGAGAAAAGAATAAGGACAGCTAAAATTAGACTTGGAGATGGAATAAAAGAACAATGTATTGTGAGAATGATTGAAGAGTAAGAATGCATGCTCTTTATGCCATGCATAAAGAGCATATAAAGAAGAGGAAATGTGGGGTAGGCGAATATGTAGATGAGCCATAGGAGCATGTATTCGCTGGTTGTATATAAGGAAATAAGAAAGCGAGAGGATAAAAAGAGGATGGCATGGAAGATTAAGGGGAAAAGAGACTGTTTGAAGAGTCTATAAAGGACGTACAAAGAACTGGTCCAGAGAAAATGGAAAGCATAAATGCGAAGGAGATAAGAAGGAAAGGAAAAAAGGAGCTTACAGAAAGGAATAAGGATAGCCTAAATACACGAGAATTGAGTAGAAAAAGCAATTGATTGAAAGAATTATGAGAAGATAAAACGCAGGGTAGGTAAATGAGTACAGGAGGCATAGAAGCATGCATGACATCGTTTTATAAGGAGAAAGGAAGAAAGAGGATAAAAGGGGATGCTCAGAAAGTCTTAGGGGAGAAGAGACTGTTGAAAGAGTCGATTAAGGATACAGAAAGAACTAGAGAAGTCAAGAGAGAATGGAAAGCAGAAATGGGAAGGGAATAAGGAGGAAAAGGAACAGGAACTCGCAGAAAAGAATAAGGATAGCTGAAATCAATCACGAAAATTAAGTAAAAGACGCAATTTATGGAGAGAATGATGATAAGAGAAAATGCAGGGTAGGTGAATGTGTAGAGTAGACATGGGAGCATGCATGGGATCGTTTTATAAGAGGAGAGGAGAAAGGGGGAGGATAGTGAGATAATGTAAGGAAAGTCCAAGCAGAGGAAGAACTAATTAAAGAATGGGTGAAGGAGGTGGGAACAAACTAGAGAAGTCAAGCGAAAATGAAAAGCATAAGTAGAAAGGAAATGAGAAGGGAAAAGAATGGGAACTCACATGAAAGAATAGGGATAGCTGAAATGAGACTTTCAACTCAAGTGAAAGAAGCAATTTATTGAAAATATGTCGAAAAAAGAAAATGCAGGTTAGGTGGATGGGCGAAGGAGACATAGGAGAATGCATGGGACGGTTTTAAAAGAGAAAAGGGAAAAAGAGGATGGTAAAAGAATGTTGAGAAAGTTCTAGGAGAGGAGGGGCTGGTTAAAGATTGGATGAAGGGTATAATAGAAAGAACTAGAGAAGTTAGGAGAGAATGGTAGGCATTAATGAGAAGGTCATAAGAAGGAAAGGGAAAAGGAACTCACAGAAAAGAATAGGGATATCTGAAATCAGACACGAAAATTAAGTGGAAGAATAAATTTATTGAGAGAATGATGAGAAGGGAAAATGCAGGCTAGGTGAATTTTTAGAGAAGATATGGGAGCATGCATGGAATGGTTTTATGAGAGGAAAGGAGAAAGAGGAAGGATAGTAAGATAATGTTCGTAAAGTTCAAGCGGCGAAAGAACTGGTTAAAGAATGGGTAAAGGAGGTGGAAAAAAACTAGAGAACTCAAGAGAGAATGAAAAGCACAAGTAAAAAGGAAATGAGCAGGAAAAGGAATAGAAACTCACAGGAAATAATAAGGATAGCTAAAATAAGACTTTGAACTCAAGTGAAAGAAGCAATTTATTGAAAATATGTCGAAAAAAGAAAATTCAGGGTAGGTGGATGGGCGAAGGAGACATAGGAGAATGCATGGGATGGTTTTAAAAGAGAAAAGGGAAAAAGAGGATGGTAAAAGAATGTTGAGAAAGTTCTAGGAGAGGAGCTAAAGATTGGATGAAGAGTATAATAGAAAGAACTAGAGAAGTTAGGAGAGAATGGTAGGCATTAATGAGAAGGTCATAAGAAAGAAAAGGAAAAAGGAACTTACAGAAAAGAATAGGGATATCTGAAATCAGACACGAAAATTAAGTGGAAGAATAAATTTATTGAGAGAATGATGAGA
>WSXT02184933.1:0-20629 GCA_011762715.2 Neuroterus valhalla | reverse complement strand
GTGAAACTCGGTAAAAGAATTGTCCAGAAACAAAAAGCGGGAGAGAAAGAAAAACGTGACAATTCTTGTACCGAGTTTCACGCGGAGACGCCCTAATTCGGTAAAAGAATTGTCCAGAAACAAAAAGCGGAAGAAAAAGAAAAAGGTGACAATTCTTTCACCGAGTTTCACGCAGAGACGCCCTTTTATGATCGGTGCGCTCAATTGGTCGTATCCAAAAGGAACAAATTCGTGATTGGATAATCCATTACGCCTGAAATGAATTTGTTGATGGATAATCAATTACAAATGAAACCAACTCTTGACTGGACAATACATCACAACTGAAGTGAATTCGCGAGTGGATAATAGAGCACAAATTATTGAGTGGCTAAGCGACTCCGGACATTCTTGAAATGGCGGGAACCTCATCCACCAAACTATCCGGAGTTCCTCGGCCTCTCGATGGTGACTCCGCCTGCCTCTGGAACAGTGCCTAATCTGATCTGAGTGCGTGGGGGGTTTTCCCACCCCGTCTCATACAGGCCTGAGCCAAAACCAAGAGCCAATCAGAAAAAGCAAGACGGAGACAACCGAGGATGCATCCTACGTCCCTGCTTTTCTACACCGAAATGGATGCGCAGTGGGCATGAGCGGTCCAGTTTATATGTCGATGTATACAAATGATTTATTTGTTCACTTGATGTACAGGGTTTCAAATTATTGTAAGTGATTCCACAGGATGCAACAGATATCAAGGAATGTTGCAGTATTCTGAAACCGTTGAAAGATTTTACATTTTGTTTGAACGAATTACAAGGAATTCTAGAAAATTTTAGACGATTTGAAGCGATTCCGTCAGGTTTCATCAGAATTTCTCGAGATTGAAATTGATTCAAAAGATTCCCAAACTTATATGGAAATGGAATTTTAGAGAGTTTTAGATATTTCCAAACATTTGTAGGGATTTCAAAGGACCCTAAAGAATTCCAAGAGATTAAGGAATTTCGTAGATTTCAAAGAATTTGCAAAGTTTCAAAATATTTCCAGAAGCCTTTGTAAAATAATAAAACGAAAAAAAATTTTGATGGATTCTCAGCGATTACGGAGATGTTATAGGATTCTGAGATATTTCAAGGAATTTTACAAGATTTAAAGGATTCAATCAAATCTCCGGTTTCCATGGAACATCAATGATTTTTATTAATTCAAACGATTTTTAATTTTAAAACTTCAATGAATAAGTTGAATTTGATTGATATTCGGGAGATATTAGATGGTTCATAATAATCTTGATAGATTTTTATTATTCCTAGAGAATTAACAAAAAAGTATTTCGTTTCATTTGATTTTTCTGAAATTTTTAGCGATTCTAAGGATTCTAAGGTATTTTGGGGAATTTCACAAGATTCGAAGGATTATATCAATTCAGATTAGATGAAATTATATTCACGAGGTTTTTAGGAGATTCTGTAGGATTTTTTAGGATCTATTCAAAATATTTCACATATTTTGAAGGTATACAAAAGGGGTCGGAAGGTTTCAAATGATTTCTGCAGATTTCAAACATTTCAATGCATCCAAGAATAATTCCAAAGATATATATGAAAATTCACAGATTTTTCTGCATGGAGTTTATTTGTGCAGAACTACTATGCGCTTCGATAATTCTAAAGTAAATCGTTCTTATGCATTTTTTCTTCCGTTTGCATCAACTCCTTGAATATTTTGGCTTATTATTATTATTATTCTTATTATCACAATGCTGTTGATTATAAAATCGTTTTCTATGTGATGAATTTTTTATAATCCAAAGAACCTTTTGCAATCTTGTGATTTAATGTTTTCCTCGATATTTTTTTCAACAGAAAGCAGGAGTTTACACAGACAATTTCAACACGATACCAAGTGGAGGAAAACTGCAACTTCGTTGTCAAATAACAGGAAGAGACGAGAACCACATTTACCTTGATTGGAGAAGAGAAGGAAATCGTCCATTGCCAGAAGGAAGTTCAATTCACAGTGGAATCCTAACTGTTCCCAAAGTAACTAAAGACGCCGAAGGAGTATACATTTGCGTTGGACTTGATCGTCATGGCTCAGTTTTGTTTGAAGCTAAATCAATCCTCGAAGTCTTTTGTAAGTTGAGCGAATAGTTTCATTTTATAGATTAGCAGGAATCACAGTACACCCTTTTTTCACTCAATCCTCTTTCTCACCCTGTTTGCCTATCTTGACCCTCAAAGAAAGATCCCCTGAAATACCCAAAATCGACAATTTCTTTCCAATTTTCTCCTTTCTTACAAAGTTTCGATTCATTTCTCAACAATCATTTAGGACATTAGGAAACAAGACACTTTAAAACAGATTCTTCTTGATGATTTTAAATTTCAATATTTGGCAGAAGATTTTTCGTAGATTTTGCACAGTCAAAAATGCATTTGAAGAATTGCGAGCGGATGGTCATTGGGCTAATGTAAATGTATTTGCAAGCACCTGGTAGCTCACCTGGTAGAGCGTTTGGCTGATAGTCGCAAGGTGGCACGCTCGATTCTCGCTGCCAGCGCTTTTTTTATTTATTTTCTTAATGCAAATCTTTTTATTCATTCATTTTTTTATAATTATTGATAAAATTATAATTTTTAATGATTGTTTAATAATTTTTTTCAATGAAAACTTTGTTTTAACTCTTTATTATCTCTCGTATACTACGTAATCCTGATGATACATATATGTAAAATAATTATTCAGGATAAATGTTAATGTAAGTTAATAGATTTTTAAGAGATAATTGACTATTGTTCCTGTGTTTTATTTTGTTGTGTTTTGTATAAAACATTTTTACTTCGTATTTAACATTGCAATTTTCGTTTGAAACACTTATTTCCTAATTTAATTTAAAAGTTCAAATAGTAAAAATAATTAAATAATTAATTATTAAAAGAAAATACACAACTTTCCAAACGAGAGATAATAAAGAGTTGAAACCGAGTTTTCATAAAAAAAAATTGAAAAACAATCATTAAAAAGTATAATTATATTATTTATTATTAAGAAATGGATAAATAAACAGTTTTGCATTTTTTCAAAAAAGTGCAGACTGCGAGAATTGAACGTGCAACCTTGCGACTATCAGCCAAATGCTTTACCAGGTGAGCTACTAGGTGCTTGCAAATACATTTACGCTAGCTCAATGACTATCAGCTCGCAATCCTTCAAATGCATTTTTCTCGAAAATGGTCCAAAATTACCAAAACAAAAATAAGGTGATCAAAGGTCCCCTTGTAAGAAAGAACAAAAATTTCATCCAAACTGTTAAATTTTTAGATCGAGGAAACTATTTGCTTGAAAATTGATGATAATTCGTTCTTTTTTTTGTTTAAATTTAATCTTCTCAGTTAATCGTCTCTTCGAATGGAAATCAAACTATATTCAGTAAATGTCGATCTTTTCAATTGAAAATGAATGAGTTGAAACTTCATCTGTTTGGTTGAGCATTTGAATGTTTTGTTAGAAATTGATATTTTTTGTTTTTGCTGAGAATCAATTTGTTTAAACGGAAATATAACTCAAATTTGTGTTAGAAATTCATATAATCGATTTAAAATTCACATTTTTAGCTTTCTATTGATATTCCTCTTTTTGGCTGGAAACGCAAATGTTTTGCTGATGATAATCTGGTTTGGTTGTAGATTTAACCTTTCATTAAAAAATTGGTTTTTTGTGCTTAAATTTAACTGTTTTTAATTCAAAATTGTAAACTATTTTGCTTCAAAAATCAGCTGCTTGGTTTGGAGTCTATGATTTTGCTTGAAAATTCAACCACTGAATTTTGAATCAACTTTTTGGTTGAAAATTTAACTGCCTCGTATGAACTTAGTTTCCTTTCAAATTTAACTGTTCGTTGGAAATGAACTTTTTATTTAATAATTATCTTTTTCATTCAAAAATTTTACATTAAGGGGGAAAACTCTAATTTTGGGCTGGAAATGAACATCCTTGTTTTACTGGAACATTTATTGATCATAAAGTTCGATCATAAAGGTTTTTTAACCTTGAAAGTAAATTTAAAAAATTTGGAACTTTTCAACAATACATTGCTACAATCACTGGGACACTTGAAATAATTTATTATGATTTATTTTTTCAGCCGTTCCAAGCATCAAATTGAATCCCACGAGACAGATTGTTGGTCCAGGAGAAAATCCAAGCATTTTGTGCCAGGCCACAGGAGACGAACCCATGACAATCGAATGGCGTGCAGTTGGTCGTGATATGCCCAGTTCCGTAACTCGTGATCGTGGATTTATTCAGTTCCATGGAATAACTTATTCCGATGCTGGAAGATACGCTTGCGTCGCTAGCAATCCTCATGGAACAATTGAAGCTGTCGCTGAAGTTTTAGTTAATGGTATACTTCTTTCAAAATCTCCTAATCTTTTCGAATTCAAACATTTGAAATTTAAGAAATTCAAAATTGAAGAAAAAACCAGTTCAATCCTCTATTCAACGTCACACAATGAAGTTAATATCTTAAACTCCCGGAAATCGGAATGGAAACTCAGATCAAATGACAAAATTTTGACAGACACCCTGAAATATCTATATTGAAATTTAAAAAAAAAAAAACATAAAAATGGAATAGGGGAAAGGTAAATGAGAAGGACACCTCCGGAATACCCTGTCCTCACTTATTTTATTTTTCGTCTTTATTATGCACATCATTTGCAAAACACAATACAATAATATTCGAAATATCTACCAACGTTTTGGTGTTTACTCAATACCCTTACTAAGGTAAGAAATCTTCGGCGATGGCCAATTCCTTCCCAGATACATGAGTGCAGTACCCCCACTACGCGGTACCCCTCGCGCAGTCGAGCTGGCTGTACTGCGCGACTGCTGGCGTAGCCCTAGCCCAGGGGTGTCCAACGCAAAGTTGGCGCGCTTCTCCTTTCTTCCCCCTCTCCGAGTGCTACATCGAGAATTCTTTTCTCGCTCGCCGCATGAACGCATCCAAGGTGGTGAGAGAGGGGACTGATGAGTGACAGTAATTTACACCGTTGCTCACGCGTTGGACACCTCTGCTCTAGACCCTCACTCAGCTGGTGGTATATCAAAATATAAAAATCGCAATTCGGAATACAAAATTTGAAAAAAGATGTATTCAAAATCTGCGATACACGACGATTCCAACGATATGTTTTAGCTCTGAAATGGTGAAAATTAAAGAATATATCATGAATTTTATGTGTCCAGAAGATGATGAACGGTTTTGTTCGAATTCATATTTTCTTGACGGGAAGAATCCTCTTTGGTTGAATACTATTTTTTTCAAATCCAACTATTTTGGTAGAGATTCCAACTATCTGGTCGAAAATTCATATTCCCTGGTTGACCAGTTGATTGCTTTATAGCGAAATATACTATTTGTTCGAAATGGATATTTTTTAATTAGAATTTATACTTCATTTTGGGATCAAAAGCCGTCTTTTTGTATTGGAAATCGAACAGTTGAACTTTAACAGTTGAAAACTGAACAGCTCTCAAGAAATTAATCATTTTTCATTCAAAAACCATCATTTCGGGTTGAAAAGTTAATGCAATACAGAAAATTTATCATTTTGGCTTGAGAATTTGACAATTTCTTATTTTTAACTGGAAAATCCTCTTTGATTGAATATTCAATTTTTCCATGAAACATTTATACTTTTGAGCTTATAATCCAATTCTTTTATAGAAAATACGAGTTGAAATTTTTTTTCTGATTAACTGGAAATCCTTTTTGGTCAAAAATGTAACTATTTCGTTGGATATTAGTATTTTTTCGATCAAACATTAATATTTCTGATAGAAAATTTAATAACTTCTTCATTTTTTGTGGAAAATGAATCTTATCAATTTGAAAATTGAATTTTTCGCTTACATATTTATGTATATTGTTGAGAATTCATTTTTTGTAATCAAGATTTATTCAGCTGATTAAAAAATTCTTTTTTTCAATAAAAATTGTTCTATGACTGAAGAAACAATTAATTTTCCTATGTTGAAAATTAGAGAATCTTAGTAAATCCTCGGATATAACTTCTATTTCATAATTTCATTCTGTTCTGCAATTGCAATTTTGATGATTCGAAACAGATTCAGAAGAATTTCACGTACCATCAATGAACCATAATTTTTATTTACAATTAGTTTCTGAATTTTGATGAATAAAATGCATTTAACGTTGATTCTTCAAGTTTGAAATCATCCAATTGAAAACAATTTAAAAAATATCTGAAAAATATGAAAAATCCTCTTTCCATGTTCGGGAAGACGAAGGGAAATCCGTGACCTTGATCGTAAATTAAATAATAATTTAGAAGATTTGGAACCTTTGCCGCGCAGGTGTTTCAGTTTTGGAAAAATAATCCAAGTTCAAAAATACCCTTATAAAAAGCCTAAATATATATTATTGAAATAAATTATTAAACTAAATGCATCATCTACTCCTGAGAGGTTGAATTTATTTTAATCAACATCCAAAATCGGAATACGTATGCAATTTAAGAAGTTCATTATAAATAGTTTGTTCTCTTGAACTTCGTGAATATCTTAATCTGTATAATAATCATAATTTATGTTGGAAATCCACATTTTCGGATTGTAAGTCTCACTGTTTTGTAAAAAATTCATATTTTTGGCTTAAAATTTCAATTGTTCGATGAGAAATGCATTTATTTATTCGGAAAATAAAAAATTTGCGTAAAAAAGAATTTTTGTGTACCAACTCATATTTTCAGGTTAGGGATTTAACTATTTTGTTGGGGATTCATATTTGAGTGATGATTCACTAACTTATTTTGTTAGAAATTCGTCATTCTGGTTTAAAAATAATCGTATTTGGCTGAATTCAAGAACTGTTGGTTAAAAACCTTCTTTGGTTCAAATATCAACTATTTCATTCTTCGCTTAAAAACTGATCTTTTTGGTAACACTTTCAACCAAACAACATTTTTCTCTCTGCATAATTCCCTTTCTACTAGAAATTTTTGAGAAAATAAAAAATTTTTACTTTTATGTTTAATAGCGTTTTTTATGTCAGGAATTGCATCCAATTTTCAATAAAATTTCAGTTCTCTCAAATGAATTGGAATAACGGGATTCACCTCGTCAAATTAGACATAATAATATCCATACCCAATAACCATACTCAAATACGCATACTCGTTCGGAGAATACAATTTAGAATTAATTTTTTCCGTCATTTTTCGAGATTTTTCTGGTAATTTTCAAGTTATTGTAGATGATGAAATTTTAGTCGTTCGTGAAGTGTAAGAGCGTTTATTCCTACTCTAGAATGATATATCAAAATACTTACTAATTTTTGAACTATGCCCTAGACTTTTTTCAAATTTTGTATTAGTTGAAATGAAATTAGTCTACATAAATAATTAAAAAAAAAAAAAAAGAATTCGATAGTTTTCGTCCGATTCTTGTAGGCACACAGTAAATTACAAATTTATTTTCCTGGAAGTGCATATGGAGGTAACTTCTTCCAGTAAAAAATCATATTACAATTCCTAATAAAACAAAAACGAATATTCCCAAAAATTAGATTTGAAAAACTCTTGCTTTGCTTTCGAAATTCTAATACAAAAATATCCATTTCAACAAAACAGTTGATTTATCTATAAGGTAATCGAATGTTCAACCAGAAAATATAAATTTTCGACCTGACAGTTGGAATCTCTACCAAAATAATTGAATTTGAAAAAAAATTGGTATTCAACCAAAGACGATTCTTCTTGTCAAGAAAATATTAATTCGAACAAAACAGTTAATTATCTTCTGGACTCCAAGGATCTGGAGCAGAGGTGTCCAACGCGTGAGCGACGGTGTAAATAACTGTTACTCGTCAATCCCCTCTCTTGCCACGGGATGGGGAAAGAGGTCCTCGGCGACCGGGCTGTGTGAAACTGTGAACCTTGCGCGCAAGTAGGCGTGGTAAGGCGTAGTCAGACGAAGCTTGTGGCGAAACGAGAAGAAAGTTCTCGATGAAGCGCGCGGAGAAGGAGAAGAAAGGAAAGGCGCGCCAACCTTGCGTTGGACACCCCTGATCTGCAGTATCGATTGAACATACATCTTTCGCAATGATTATTGCTTCTATTTTCTCTTTTGGTGGTACCTCTTGAAATGTATATCGTTTAGTTGGTGGAAGGGTCAAGGAGAATCTATTCCGATAATCATTGAATGATAGATTTACATACAAATTGATCTATATACATATATTATTCATCGTACGTTACATAAAATTCATGATATGTTCTTTAATTTTCAATATTTCAGGACAAAAACATATCGCTGGAATCGGCGTGAATCGTAGATTTCGAATATATCGTTTCTAAACTTTTATATTCCGAATTACGATTTTCATATTTTGATATACCACCTGCTGAGTGAGGATCGGTGGCAGCAGTCGAGCAGCTTAGCCAGCTCGACGGCGCGAGGGGTACCGCGTGGTGTGGGTACTGCACTCAGGTATCTGGGAAGGAATTGTTCTGTGCCCGCTCGTTTTCTGATATCCAACTGAAGACCATACAACAACTATTAAAATATCCTCTTATTCGAAAACTAAACTGCGCCTTAAATACGTTATGAATATTAAATCTCAAGGAAAATGTAAACAGTAAAAGAAAATTGATCAGTTGAAGGTTAATTCGAAGAGAAGAATAATTTGTTCATGGATTAGTTTGGGTTTTGAGTTAGAGAGTATTTTGACGGTTGTTTCGTCTTCAGCGTGATCTCAGGGAGAGAGCATCCTGAGCTCCTTATGGGCTTTGACCAACCAGAAGATTTTTCATCTTGATGGGGGGGGGGGGGAGTTTTGGAGGTTGCCTTTTCATTTATCTTCCTTTTTTTTATGTTGTTTATTGAAATTCCACATGAGACATTTGAGGATGCTCGTCCAAAATTGGTCGATGAATTCTTCGTTTTACATTCTAATTTCTAGGAGTTCTAGATAGAAAAAATTGAATTCGTGGATATCACCTCCCTTTTTTTTTGTAGAAAACGAAGGAAACGTTATTCGAGCTCTAGAGAGAGACGTATCAACTTTCCCTGGGAATACAGTGACATTAAGGTGCACCTCTCAACAACCAGCTAATATTCAATGGAGTAGAGAAGGCCAACCTCTGCCTGTTAATTCACGATCAGGAGAAGATTTTTTGGAACTCTACAATGTTCAGCCTGAAGATAGTGGACGATATACTTGCAAAACGAGTAACAAAAATGGTGTTTCGAGCGATTTTATAAACTTGAACGTCAGCCGTGAGTATTCAGACATCAAATCTCAATTAGTGTCCTAATCATTTTATTATTCCACATGCTATGTTTTATTTCAAATAGTTTTTTGAGCAACGCGTAGGTTGGCAGTGAATATTTTGGCTGTAAATTCTCGTGATGATTTGGTTTTCGAATTAAACATCGCCTTTCTGCATTGTGTCGAATAGCATTTGTAGTTTCCAAATTAATATTACTGTTCAGTGATGGGTACGTTACTCTTTAAAAGGAACAAAGAAAAATGTTTCTAAATGAAAAATGTAATATATAGTTGATATTAAAACCAACAAACATTTCAATTACTAGCATAATAATAAATTTTGAACCAAATAGATTAATTTTTACAAAGACATTGAATTTTTAACCGAAATTATGAATTTTAAATACAGTACTTGAATTTTCGTTTGTAAAGAAATAATTCTTAATGAAAAATATAGTTGTTCAAATTTCAACCATGAAATATTTGAATTAAAGATCAAAAATAGTTAACCTCAAAAAATAAGCACGAACTTATAATAGAATAGTTCAATTTTCAACTAACTAAATGAATTTTCAACCAAGAAGATTCGTTTTGAATAAGAATTTTTTGTCTGATAAATACATGATTTTTTATCCATGAAGATCGATTTTCAGTCAACAAAAAAAAGAAACAGATTGTTAAAATTTCAAATCGAAAATTAGAATTCCCTTTCTAAACAAATGACATTGGAACCCAATCAGACCATCAGACAAACTTTGAACAAAAAAGTTCAATTTTCAACCGGATAGAATTATTTTTTATTGCTTATTGAATCTGGAACAAAATATTCGAATTTCCAACCATATAATAAAGTTTTTTCCAAAAAGGATAAATTTTCAATCCAGAATGGACTAATTTTTATCATTACCGAATGAAATATTCATTTTGAATCATAGACAGTAAAACTCGAACATAAAAGACGAGTTTCGAACAAACTAGTTAAATTTTAAACTGAAGGAAGAATTTTCAACTAAGAATATCAATTGGTATCGAAAAAAGTCAAATTTTTCACAATTTTCTACTAAAAAAGATCAATATTTGAACAAAGATGGAAAATTTCAAGTTTCAAATGAAACAATCAATTTTCGAGATAAAAGATAAATTCTTTAGGACTTCTGCCAGATAAAAAAATGCAGACAGATTGCGTAAATTTCAAGTGTAAAAGGTGAAGTTTTTATAAAACAGTTCTATTCTGAACTTGCTAATATGAATTTTCAACAAAAATGTTTAATTCAACCCAAAAAGACGAATTTGGAACAAGAAAAATTTAATTCACAACTAAATAGAATGATTTGCTATCAAATTTGAGAAATCTTGAATAGAATATTCAAATTTTCCATCAAATAATGACGTCTTTCTCCGAAAAATATTAATTTTAATATGAAAATGTACTAGTCGCTATTTCAACCAAAAATGTATCAATTTTTCATCAAATACAGTAAACCTTAACCAAAAAGACGAGTTTTCAGCAATATTGTTGAATTTTGAACGGAGCAGATAAATTTGAATCAGGAGAGAATAATTTTTACCAAACGATAAGAAGTTTTCACAACAATTATTCAAATAAGATAATTTTGCAATCAAAGATATAAAACTAGGATCTCAATCAAGCAAATTGATTCTTAATATTAAAAAATATGTCTCCGCAATACAGTTGATTTTAAAGCCAACGAAGAGAAAAATCAACCAGATTGTGAAAATTTTGAGCCAGAGAAGCCAATTTTTCAAAAAACATTTGAGGTTTCAACAAAAAAGTTTATTTTTAACCCAAAAAGACGAACATTCAATAAAATCATTGATCATTAAACAAAAAAAAATAAAAATTCGAACCAAGAAAGTTTAATTCCCAACGAAGAGAATAAATGATGGAGTTCAAAATAAATTTTTTATTCCTTTCTGAATGTTTTTCCATATGTTTCTAGAAATTTTGAATAATTAAAATGCACAAATAGTTTGAATATTTGGAAAAGGAACTTGCGAACTACATTCAAAATTCAACTAGAAAAGTAACGACTGTTCTAGTTACTGTTACCAAAAAAAGCAACTAGTCAAAGTAATAAGTTACTTTCCATCACTATTACTGTTATGTTCTTTACCGCCCCAAAAGCATGGAGCGTTCCTGAAACGTTTTAGGAACGTTTCCGGAACGTGGTTAATATCCGCTCTTGAGAACCTTCGATTACCAGTCCCTGGAACGTTTTACTAGAGCTTTCCGGACCTACTGTTATTATTATATTAACAGTAAATATATCTTTTAAACCATAATATATAGTTGGAAATGGATGTCATTTTTGAATACCGAGTATCGCGTAGGTATACGATTACAATGCCCATAATATAAAATGACATTTTTGTTCACCTAATTGTGTGGTCTACGTCATGTTTGCTGTTGATAATGAAAATTCAGTGGCAAAAATAACGTTTCAGAAATACCTGGTGTTCCGAAAACGTTTTGAGGACGTTTTTGAAACATAGATGTTTTTGAAACGTTATTTGGCCTGTCTTAGGACAATTTTTAAAACGTTCTTAAGATATCTTTTGACATGTACGACTGGAGAACGTTTTTAGAACGCTCTATTCATGCCCTTCAATTTGTTGCCCACTGAATACCAATCAGTAGGACGTTCCAAGAACGTTCCAAGCACGTTCAAATACGTCCTGAAAACGTTTGCGAAACTTTAAACGTTTATTGAGCTTTATTTGGCATGACTTAGAATATTCATCGAAACTTCCGAAAGACTTCTTCTGACGTGTACGTCCAAGAAACGTATATGAAACGTTCTTTCGACGTACTTAAGTTGTTTACCTACTGGGAATAACAATCCCAGTAGAACGTTTGAGTGGACGGTTTCCAAGGGCAGAAATTAACCACATTCTATGAACGTTCTGGAACTTTTCTTGGCACGTTCCAGAAACGTTCCCAGAACGTTCTGTGCCATTTGGAGTTTAGATTTCTAAAATCTTTTCCAAATTTAGTTTGCATCCTTGATTCGAGATCGTATATCACTGTACAAACCAATTAGCATTTTATTGGATTATTGTGTAATTGAATCTAATTGAATTTGAAATAGAAATAATTATACGAGACTAACACAAATATCATGAAGCTTGTCATTCTATTAACAAACTGGCGTTGGGTGATGAAAAACTTATTAAAATAGCGAAAAGTGAATAAAATTGCGACAGAATCATCGCTACCATGGTTCTATTAGTCTCTTCCTGAGGACTAGGTTTTTTTCTAAAAAGCTCGCGTTATGATTTAGTAGTTAATTTGCTTGCGGATTGCATGCCAGTATACCGATCGCAGTGCAGACAGGGGGATTATCAATGCAGAAATCAACTGTGCATTCCGTTGGATTACTTTTGCGACGGATTTGTTCAGTGCATCGACGGTACTGACGAACGCTTCTGCCGCATCACGCGATTCCGCCAAATTCTCCAGCAACGACGTGGTTTGTTTTGAGTTCTGTGTGTCGTGTGACGTCCATATTCTAGATTTGGTAGTTCTTATTTTACTATTTTTCACTCTCTTGGCTCACTAGCCACCCAGTGGGCACCGCATTGGAGGACGTGACTAGAACGTTCCAAAAACGTTTCTTCAACGTACACTTTGAGAGACGCCTTCAGAACGTTTTAAAAAACGTGACAAGTCAGGACAAATAACGTTTGAGATACGTCAAGTGTTCCAAAAACGTTTGAAGACGTATTTGGAACATTGCACGTTTTGGAACGTTATTCGGTCTGACTTAAAACGTTCTGAGAACGTCCGCTGCTGTTTGTGCCCACTGAGAAATTTCTATTGCACACTTCTTCATCACAGGGATCACAGTCCATTCTCTTCCCAATGGGCATGAAATTCAAAGACGTTTCTAGAACGTCCTAAAAACGTTTTTAGGACGTAAAGTTTAAAAGACGTTTTAAGAATGTCCAAAACAACGTCTTAAGTCAGGCAAAAAACGCCCCAAAAACGTATAATGTTCTAAATACGTCCTAAAAACGTCTTTGGAACACTGTATGATTTTAGGGCGTTATTTGGCCTGACTGAGCACGTGTTTACAACGTCCTAAAAACATCTTTGGACATTCGTGCCCACTGGGTTCCCAGTGGGCACAAAACTTAAGGACGGAAATAGAACGTTCTGAAAACGTTTCTTGGACTACACGTCAAGGGACGTCTTTCGAACGTTTCCAAAAACGCCCTGAGTCAGGACAAATTACGTTCCGAAACATATTTAGACGTGCCTCAAACGTTCCAGGAATGTCCTGCTGGGATTGTCATTCCCAGTGGGCAAAAAATTGAAGAACGTGGAGAGAACGTTCTAAGAACGTTTCTTGAACGTAAACGTCAAAAGAAGTCTTTAGAACATCTAACAATAATCTTTAGAACGTTTTGGGAAAAGGTTCCGAGTTAGGCCAAATAACGTTCCAAGAACGTTTTCAGGATGTATTTGGACGTGCCTGGAATGTTTCAGGATAGTTCCTACTGGGATTGTTATTCCCAGTGGGCAAAAAATCTAAGGACATTTATGGAACGTTCTGAAAACGTTGTTTGGACGTACTCGTCAAAAGACATTCTTCTAACGTTCCGAAAAACGTCCTGATTCAGACTAATTCTCGTTTCAAAAAATGTCTGAAGTTCCGAAAACGTTTTAGGACGTTTTCAAGACATTGTACGTTTTTGGAACGTTATTTGGTCTGACTAAGAACGTTATTTAAACGTTCCAATAACGTCTACTGCTCTTTTCGCCGACTGGGTGGTTTCCCCCTTCAATTTGAAAAATCTTTTCAAACACTGAAAATCGATCAAATAGTAGAATTTTTACCCAAAAAATCCGAATCCTAAATGGAAAATAAGATAATTGATATTGCAACAACAAAAATCAATTTTCTACAAAACAGTGAAATTCTGAATTGGAAAGATCAACTTCTCGAGAAAAAGAAGAACTTTTTACAAAGCATCACTTTTGAAACGAATATTCGAATTTTTATCTGGAAATAATTCATTTCCAACCAAAAACCAGATACGCTGAGCTTCCAGTGGAAAAGATTATTTTCCAACCGGAAAAAAATCAAATTACTCAACTAAAATATTAAAATTTTTACCAGAAGAATAAATCTTCTGCTAAGAAACTAAATTTTCAACGAAAGAGTTGAGTATTCGAACAAGTAAGATCTTTTAGTAAAAAAAAAATTGAAAATCTCAAACAAATTGTTAAATTCACAATCAAGTAGTTTAATTTTCAATCAAGGAAGAGGAATACCGAATAACAAATTTGAAAGTTTCATTCCTAATAAGAAAAATTATTTTTCAAGAAAAAAAATTAAGTTTCAAGAAGAAAAACGAAATAAATTTGTAATCAAAAAACTGAATTCTTCGCGAAAAAGCTGAACTTTCGACCAAGTTAGCAAAACGAGCAAATACAAAAAAAAAAAAAAAATAGTTGAATCTCCAACTGAAACAGTTTTATTTGGAACCAAAAAGTTCCTTTTTTCGAGAAAAAAATTTCAACCAAATTTTTAAATTTACAATCAAGTAGTTGAATTTTAAATCAAGAAAGAGGAATCCTAAATGAAAAATAAGATAGTTTTATTCGTAATCAGAAAAAATAATTTTCAAGAAGAAAAACGAATTCTTCAATGAAAAAAATTAAATTTTTAACAGAAGAAACAAATCTGTAATACAAAAACTGAATTTTTCACGAAATAGCTGAACTTCCGACCAATACAAAAAATGAGCAAATATAAGAAAAATCAAGAAAATAGTTGAATCTTCAACTTAAACAGTATTATTATATCCAAAAAGATGCATTTTTCGAGAAAAAAAATGTTAATCCAGAAAGAATTTTCAGTCGAAAAAAATGTCCACCAAACTTTTAAATTTACAATCAAGCAGTTGAATTTCCAATCAAGAAAGAGGAGTCCTGAATGGAAAATGTGATGGTCTCATTCTTAAGCAGAAAAATCAAATTTGAAAAATGGATTTTCCGAATGAGCAAATACAAAAAAAATCAACAAAATCGGTTAATCTCCAACTGAAACAGTATTGTTTGGAACTAAAAAGATGCATTTTTATCGAGAATAAACAAAAATTTATCCAGAAAGATTTTTCAGTCGGGGAAAAAAATGTCAACCAAATTGTTGAATTTCAATAAAGAATTTTTCAAACAAAAAACAGCAACAATAATTGATTATCTGAAAAGAATATGAATTCTCAGCAGAAAAATTATATTCTTAAACAACCAAGATTTTCCAGTCCAGAAAAAAAATGTCAACCAAATTGTTGAATTTTGATGAAGGATTTTTCTCAAAAAAGATAAATTTTGAATAAAAAGTGTAATTTCTGATTTTTCGAAGAAAACTCCAGTTTTTAATTTTATAATGGAATCAAAGTAAATAGGTAAATTTTCAACCAAACAGTTAAATTTTCAGCCAAATAATGGAGTTTTCAATTGAAAAAGGAGAATTTCTTGAAAATTGTAGGAGTTAATATTTTAACCAATAAGATAAAATTTATAGCAAAATAGATCAAATTCTGAGCCATCAAGTTGAGTTTTCTACAAAAAAAAATTAAACTTTGAACCCGCAAGTATTAATTTTCAAAAAAAAAAAGTTAATTCTTGGCCAAAAATATAATACTCAACATTTTATTCGGAAAAAGTTGAATTTTCGTAATGAGTTCTATTATCTCAGTTTGAATTTAGGTCAGCAAACTTAGTATTGAGGAAAATTGTAATCTTTTTGATATTGTTACTTTTCTAAATATTAATCAACTTTCTCATTTACACTTCAATCTTTTTTTAAGCTGAGATTTAAAAATTTTTCCAGCATCTAGAAGCTTTGACCTAATGGAAATTCTCAAGAAACAAATGTTCAGATTTCAATGAAACAAGAACAGAAAAATAATTTTTTCAAAGAGTCATTCTTTTATTTCCTAAATTATTTCTTTTTTGGGGAAAACAGTCCCCTATCTTCCCTAGAATTTATTAAACTACTAAGCCGCTGTGATCTCTGCTATAAAAAATATCTGATTTTTTTTCATTTACAATCACACGTTCAACCAGAACCGTCTAGAAACCAAAATTTGAATAAAAAATTATGTATTGAGTTCTCTCAAAAAACTCAAGTAAACAATAAAATATCAGAGACAATTTTTCACTACTTTCGGTTTCCATATTTTTGGTGGTGATAAATACGGATTCGAAGTTAACTATCCGAAAATCCGACGTTTTCAAAATTAATTTCTTTGTCTTTGGCGGAATGGGAAACTTTCCAAAAACAACATTTTACACACATGTACATAAAACATACCCTGTTTAAAATTTTCCAAATTATGTAATGAAAATCAGAGGAGTGTATAGATGGTTTTGAATAAATTTTGGATAAATCGAAATTTTAAAGAGGGTTATAGATTAGTCTTCGTCTTTGTGTACGTCTCTTAGTGAAATCAGTAGGATTCTTTTTGAAAAACCTGTTTAGAATTAACGTTAAATCGTAAGAAAACATCAATCCTTGTCTAAAAAGCTTTAGAATAGTTTAAAATTTATTTTCAAAGATCGCGTATACACAAAAAAAATATTAATTACCTGACAAATATTTTTTTCAATGTCCAAAATATTTTGACCAAATTATTTGTAAAACAATAGAACAATTTTTTCTGTGTGAACTGCATCATTGAAAAGGAATTTTAAATGCATTTAGTCATCCATGTTACCTGGAGAGGAGATTGAAATTCTAGTTTTTTTTATCAAAATTTTTTTCTTTTTAGCTGCCACAACGCCCATCGTCTCCATTAGGCCATCTCAGGAATTGGTGAATATTGGAGATAATGTCGACCTGATTTGTTCAAGTTCTGGTATTCGGAATCCACGATACAGTTGGTCCACTCTGAATGAAATAAGTTTACCAGCAAATGCCAAAGCTTATGAAAATACTTTGCGGCTTTCCAATGTTGTCGTAAGCGACAGTGGAATCTACAGATGTACAGCAAATGGTGTGGAAGGCATTTTCGATGGAGAATATGACCTTATTGTCCAGGGTAATTATTTTCATGAAAAGAATCTATTTGCGCAATGTGTCATTAGAAGTTATAAAATGCGTAATTTTTTATCAATAAAATTTAGAACAGAACCAAAATGTTAATTTTCAACCGACTAAGTTTACTTCTCTCGCATAATGTTGAATTTTCAAACCCAAAATATCAATTTTGGATGAAAAAGTTGATTTTCAATCAACCTAAGATACATAAACTAAACATATAATAGTTAACATCCCTACCAAAAAAGTGTTTGGTTTGAAATAAAAAAAGTTGAATCCAACGAAAAATAGATTAGATGAAAAAAATAATGGAATTTACAACAAGAACAGATAAATCGTCAACAAAATAGTTGCATTTTTCACCAGAAAACGTGAAATTTTTACCTGATTGTCCAAGTTAATTATTTTGATGGAATAAGAAAGTCTTTCATAGAAATGGCCCGTTTAAAATTTTGAAGAGATTTTTAATTAAATTAAAATCTTAGATTTAAATCAATCAATCTCATTCTTTCCCAGAATGGTGAATTTTCAAATAAAAAAGACGAATTTTATGCAAAACAGTTCGATGTTCAAACCGAAGATATGATTTTTCGATTTAAAAGTTAACTCACAACCTAATAATTAAATTTTCAACTAAAGATATTCATTTCCAACAAAGAAATTCAACAATCAATCAAGTAGTTGAATTTTCTACCGAAGAGATGTTCAATCGTTCAAAAAGATGAGTTTCTTACATAATTAATAAATTTTAAACCCAAAAATATATTTTCTTGACGAAAAAGTTAAATTTGACCAAATAGTTGAATTTTAACTAGAGTTATGAATTTTAACCTAAGAAGATGGATTCTCGCAAAGTAGTTCAACTTTGAATGAAGTAATTGATTTTTAAACAAAAACCTTACATTCTTAATTCAACATGTAATACCTAATATTTCAACCAGAGGATTGTTAAATTTGAAATAAAAAACAGTCGAATTTAACGAAAAAAAGATCAAATAAAAAAATTTTTTGAATATACGACTAAAACAGATTAATTATCAACCAAATAGTTGCATTTTTAATTTAAAGTGAAATTTTAACCTGAAAGATTCATATCCCACAAGAAAAGACGAATTATTAATAAGAAGCATGAACTTTAAACTGTACATTTGAATTTTCAATTAGGAAGGATAATCTTTCAACCAGATAGTTAGAGTTTAAACTAAACATCAAAAAATTTGTTTAAAAGATTAATTTTAAATGAAAAATTAATTGAATATATTCATTACGGAGATTGATCTCTAACAAAAACAACAAATTTTTTAAAAGTACATAGTCTAACATCGAAAGAATTGGAAATATTCACTCTCAGCGAAATAATAGAATTTTCAACGAAACAGTATAATTTTTAACTAAAAGAGATTAATCCCGAGCCCTACAGAACCCAATAAGAAAATTCAATTACGTTTCGTCCAAGGTTATTTCTTTTCAATTGGAAAGTCTATGATATTTTTGATTCGAAATTTATCTTTTTCAATTCAAAATCTTTCTAGATGGTTCAAGATTTTTATGCTTTTTTTTAATTCGTCTTTCCTTTAGTTTGAAAAAATTCTCTCAACTTGAAATATAGCTTATCAATTTTCGTCTCAAAGCTGATCGTTTTCTATTAATTTCTTTATTCCAAATTTAACTTCTTTCTTGAAAGTTGAACCACTTTCTTAAAAAATAATTTTATTATTTTGTAAGATTCAACTTTTACGTTAAATTTTATCTGGGAATCTATCTATTGTATTAATTGGTTGAGAATTCATCGTTTTTAGTTGAACCCTAAACTATCCACATTTAATTCTGAGTTTATCTCAGTTGAGAATTGCACTACTTGGTTGGACCTTCAACTTATTTGTCAAATCTTATTTTTTCAAGTTCGAGATTCAACTATTTTGTAGAGAATTCGATGTGGTTTTTTTCAAAATTAATTTTTTTCCCCAATCAAAAATGTACCTTTTCAATATTTTGTTCACATTTGATTGTTCATCGATATGAATTCAACTACTTTGTTGAATTTTTATCTGATGTATTGAAAATTTATTTTATTAGCCAAAGAACTGTAATTTCAACTTTTCTATTTTTGGTTGACAATTGATCGTTTTTCGTTTAGAATTCATATATTCGGTTAAATGAGAATTTTGTTATCAAGAATTTATATTTTTGGGTTGACTGCTATGTACAAAATGTTCTTTTTTGTCTTAGAAAGTCAACTGCTTTGTTTAACTTTGTCGTTTTGTGTTGAAATTCTATTATTTTGGTTGAGAACTAACTCTTTGGTTCAAAATTCATATTTCTGGAAAGAAAATTGAACTATTTTCTTGCGAGTTCGCCTTTTTGTTCTTTTCGTTGAAATGTAATCTATTTTGTTTGAGGGTCCAATTATTATGCAGGGAATTCATATTTTCCGGTTGAAAATATCGACTTTATCACTTTTTCTGGAGATTAACTGATTGTTTGTAAATGCGACTGTTGTTTTGTCAAGAATTAATTTTTGAAATTTATATTTGTGGGTTCGAAATTTATCGATTTTGTTAAAGAGTCAATTTTTCCAAAAACTCTTTTGTTTTATACAAAATTCTTCTTTTTGACTTGAAGATTCAACTGTTTGTTAAAAACTTTGACCATTTGATTGAAAGTTAATCTTTTTTCCATGAAATGTCATTAAAAAAAAAGTTTGGAATAAAGTATGAAATATGAACAAGTGATCTACAAAATTCATGAAAAAAGTTTTGACTGAACGATAATAAATTCTTATGGAAACTGTAAACTTTGGAGTTTTTATTGCTTCTTCGATATTGAAACAGTTGTGATGCTTTTTTGAAGTAAGATTTAGTTCATAGAATCAAAAAGCCCATTTTGAATATAAATTGAGAATTATCTATAATTATTATCTATATAAAATAATAATGTAATTAATGATAAACCTCTTTTTATGCTTGCATTTCCATGATTCGTAAGTATCGCCAGTTCAAGATTCAATTCTCCGGATTTTAATATTTTATTCTGAAATCTTCCTTCTTTCATAATTCAACAGATGGTACTGCTGACGCTCCAGCTATTGAAACCGTATCAGCTCCTGTCGGATCAGATGTCGAAATGGTCTGCAGCCCCAATTTGAGTGTTCCAATCAAATTTAGCTGGAAGAAACTTGAAGGACCAATGCCATCAAATAGTGATCAATACGAAGTAAGAAGCCAAATAATTAAAAAAAAGGCTTTTCCAAAAAACAACGTTACCAACTTGTTGG